>CM016564.1:25967865-26185614 GCA_003412495.2 Echium plantagineum
CTACCACCTACTGGGTCAATCGTTGGCTGGATGGCCTTGGCCCAACACAAGTTGGACTAATGAATTTAATGGGTAGGCCGTCCAACTGTGACCTATATGTTAGATATGACCAACACTGGATTTAGTTTGTTTGTAGGCTTGTAGCAAGTAGAATTGAAGTCTTTTACGTCAAAAGAAATTTGGTTACCACCGTGTTTATTTTTTTACCCAAATGTCATCGTTTTCCTGCGAAAAGACTAAATTTCACTTTTAATTTATATTATCCTCTTTACTAGGCTTGTAAATGAGCAAAGCCCTACCGTACTCAGATAGGTTTGAGTTTGTTTTGATTCGATTTTTTTTCGAACCTAAAAATTGATATTCAATTCGGTTCGACAATGAAATAAACGTTCAACTAATTTGATGTTCGAATTTCCACGATTTAACAAATTTATTACATATACTAAAAGTCAATAAATCTGAAAGTATATATGAAACATACAAAATTTTAAATCTAACATTTCTAAAATATTTACATATTATTTTTGTAAATATTCATAATTGTATTAAATGTATTAATCGCCACGACAAATTTACCAATTCTACACAATTTAAAATAAGGAATTCAGAAAGACCAAACGACACAATTTAAACTTAAATAAAAAATTTAACAAACAAGTACAAAATGATTTACAAAATTGCCTTTAATTTCTATACAAGATCCATTATTGGGAGGTTGAGGTCTTTTTACAAGTAAAAAATTCTATTAAATTCGATGGAAAAAGTCGACTATGGATGAAGTGATTAAGTCGGAAATGAATGATGGATTAAGTCGGTGAGCCTAGTTGGAATAAGTCGCTGGTGTGGTTGTTTTTTTTTTTTGATAATTCACACATGTATAAATAGGATAAAAGTGTTGACAAATATCATCACATCATACATATTCTACTAAAGCTTTAGACCTGCTAACACAACATAGAATCAGGTCTAAAATTAGAGAAACTATTTCGGAGTAGTAAATCAAAAGTTGCCATCTTTGAGGTTCTGAGATATATGTTGATACGTCTTGGTAGATGAGTATTCAAATAAGAGATCCAGTCCGTGCTTAAGAAGACTTTTTGCATAGTATTAACAAGTACCTGCGAAAGAAACACATCAAATACTAGATAGATTGATGTTGATGGTTGTGTGAGTATTTTTGTGGCAAGGGATAAGCCAAATATGATGGCTTGAAGTGTATATAAGAGATATGGAATTTGTGATTGTGAAGAAGTATGGTGGATGGGTATTGTAACGCCCCGCCCCGGAACACGGAGTTGGAACGTTATCTGATTTGACGGACTGGCCTCACAAACCACCACGGGTCTTTCCAGCACGTTTTGTCCTCACTCACGTGCTCACTGGTAGACTTCCCAGTGGGTCACCCATCCCAGAACTACCCCAAGTCAAGCACGCTTAACTTTGGAGTTCTTCTGAGTTGGGCTACCGAAAAGAAGATGCATCTTGATGGTATGAGTAGTACCAATCAAATCATATCAAACATATCACATCGCCCACTCTGGGGCGGGTATTACAATCACCCCCACTTAAACACTCAACGTCCTCGTTGAGCCACATCCACTCCACATCCAGGACTTGATGAAAATGAAAGTCCTTGAAAGGGGACCATAGTACTGGTGTTGGGAGAATGAAAATGAAAGTCCTTGAAAGGGGACCATAGTAACTTGATGGTTGGGCATGATCGAAAGAGGTGATCAATCTCCTCTTGGCCATGTCCACACAAGATACATTGTGTTGAAATTGATTTTGTAGTTTTGGTTGAGATGTTTGTTAAGGTCGGGAGTCGGTCGTAAAGGAATTTCCATATAAATAATTTGATTTTTTGTGGGAGTTTCATTTTCCAAAGGTGTTTCCAATTGTGTTTAGATATAAAGTTGTAGTTGTTAGGTGTTTTGATTGGTTTCGTGTTGGAGAGTCTAAGATGGTTGTAGAAATTTTTTGTTGTAGGATTGGAGCGTTCGTTTTGTCTTAACCAGATTAAGTCCGATGTTTGGTTGGTGATTTGATAATTAGTTATGTGGTGGAAAATGTTCGGTGAAAAGTGTGTGTGGAGTAGTGGTGTGTTCCAGTGATTATTTTGTGATAAAATAGTGGTTTGTTTAACTTGGCATGTGAATGTGCATTGTATGCATTTTGAAAGGTTGGCAACCAATTATCCTTCCATATGTTTATTATTTTTTTTTTTTAAAAAGGGGGTTACCCTTTAATTTTATTAATACGAATAATTCATTACAATTATCAAACATCGATACAACTCGTAAAGTCAAGCAAAGAGGCGACTAGAATCAAACTAGTGAGAGAAATCATCTCTCTAACCACTTTCCTTGCTAGCAAGAGGGCTCGAACCCGAGACCTCCACTAGAGGTGTCAGCATGCTTACCACTGGGGCAAGATGTCTTGATAAGAGATAGGCTTTGCCGAGAGACTTTTCCATGTGTAGGTGGTCTGATGTGTTGTTTTATGTATCGGTAGTCTAGATGTAGGGAAGTATTTGGGCTTTAATGTATTATATGCTAGTGAGTTTGTATTGCTAAGTATGTTCCAACTTGTCTTTGCTAGAAGGGCTGTGTTAAAATGTTTAAGGTCTTTAAATCCTAGGTCTCCATTGTGTAAAGGTAGCTTGAGGAATTCCCAATTAATCTAGTGTAATTTGGTAGTATTGTTTTGGTTCCATAAGAAATTGGCTAAAATTGATTCTATTCTTGATGTGATGTGTGAAGGGAAAGAGTATATTGACATTGGATAGATTAGGTTGCTTCTGAGTATTGATTTAATGAGGGTTATTTTGCCGGCTTGATTTAGAAATTTAGTACTCCAAGAATTTTGTGAGTAGAGAAGATTGGTTGACAGGGCTTCGATACATAAGGAGAAAAGTATTGGAGACAAAGGGTCTCCTTGTCGGAGACCACAAGATGGTGTGAAAGGGGTTGTAACATTACCATTGATCAGGGGCGAAACCAGGATGAATATAGAGGGGGGGCCAGTTTAAAATAAAATAAAATAAAGGGCCAAATTTTGAGAAAGAACAATTGAAGTAACAAAAAACTTTTAAAATGGAAGCCAAAACACGCTGGGGGATTCGAACCCGCACACTGAGCCTTGTATAGAGTAATGGTTACCATCTGATCTGCTTCTTCACTTTGTTTTTCCTCCTCTCTATATGATATATATTAAGATTTCCATGGACCTAGGGGGGCCATGGCCCCCTTGCCCCCCCTCCCCCTAGGTCCGCCCCTGTCATTGATAATGAGAGAATATTGTGTTGTGGTTAAGCATTTTGTAATGAGGGAGATCCAATTGTCTGGAAAATTTAATTGTTTTAAAGTTTGTAAAAGAAAGGGCCAGGAAATTCTGTCAAAAGCTTTACTCATAACTATTTTAATAGCAGTCAAACCATACTTTTTTTATTTACTTAGCCTAACTTGGTTAGTTAGTTCTTGGGCTAAAATGATGTGGTCTCGTATAGAGCGACCATGAATAAACCCATTTTGCTGTTTCGTGATAAGGGAAGAGAGATACGGTTTTAATCGATTAACTAAGATTTTTGTGTTTAATTTGTAAAGTACATTGCATAAACTTATAGGTCTAAAATCTGATATATGTTTTGGGGTAGGTCTTGGGAATTAAAGTTATGAAAGTAGAGTTAATTTCTTTAAGAAGATGATCATTATTCAAGAAATCTAGTGCAGAAGAAACAATATCATTTTCTAATAAGTTCCAATTATCTTGGAAAAACCCAGCAAGCAAACCATCTGAACCAGGTGATTTATGGGGATGCATTTGAAAAAGGGCCGTTTTAACTTCAATATTAGTAAAAGGAAGAGACAAATTATATTTTTTGTCATTAGTAAGTTTGGAGTTTATGTATTGTACAGGGTTAGTGTCATCTGATAATGAGGTAGGGGAAGTCGAGGTTAGAGGGTTATAAAGATTATAAAAGAAGGATTTACAATGAGCTTGGATGTCAGATTCTTCAGTAATTAAGTTATTGTCCGCGCCTATTAGTTCTAGGATATTATTAGATTTGTTACGATGAGTTACATATGCATGAAAAAAATGAGTGTTTATATCTCCATTATTTAACCAATTTTATTTAGAACGTTGATGCCAATATATATGCTCGCAGAGAAGTAAATCATGAAGTTGATTTCGAAGATGAAGGTCCATGTGAGTATTATTAGCCAATTGAGGGGAGTTCTGATACTTAGCTAATAAGGCTTGAATATTTTTTATTTGAGAATGTAAATTACCGAAGCGATTTTTATTCCATAGTTTTAGCTGGGATTTAAAAGTTTTTAACTTATGATAAAATTTATAATCTATAGAACTATGAGCTACATTATCTTGTAAGCTTTGTTGCAATAAGAGATAAAATTCTTGAAAAAGGGATAAATAGAATTCTAATTTAAATGAACTGTTACGCTTGTAAGAAATAGTTTTGGAAGAAAATAAAAGAGGTCCATGGTCAAAACCTTGTATAGGTAGTTGTTTAGAAAAGCAGTTCGGGAAAATATTATAAAATTCATTATTTGTCATGCATCGATCTAATTTTTCATAGATGAGGATGTTATTTCTTTTTCCTATCCATGAGAATTTATTACCTAAGTTATTTATATCAATAAGAAAGAGAGATTGGAGAAAGTTAATGAGGTGTGTACTTCCTAAAATAAATTTTTGGGGCTTAGGGAACTTGTCAGCCGGGTAAATAATTTGATTGAAATCGCCGATAAGCATAAGGGGTTTATTAATATAAGGTGTTAGATTATCCTGAATGAGAAGCCATGTAGAAGGTCGTAATTGAAGGTGTGGATGCCCATAAACACAACCTAAGTACCAAGGGGTTAAGGATTATGTATTCATTTCAAGTAGAATTAAGTGTTTGTTGAAAGTAATGATTTTATGTTGTATACTTGAACTAAGACCTAACCACGTTCCTCCACTCTTTCCTATGGGGTCGGTACCATATGTTGTCGGGAAATGAAGTTTGTTAAGGGTAGTGTCTACAATAGATTTAGGGCAGATAGTTTCCATCAACTAACAAATATCAGGTTTATAAGAGTTAGTAAAAGAAGTTAAAAGTTTAACTGTCGTGGGAGAACGAACTCCACGACAGTTCCAACTTATGAGATTAAGGAGGTGATTGGGGTTGTTAGGGGACAACCACCAAAGCCCTTAAGTTTATTGCTGATTTCTCATTATAAGTTGAGAAAATATGAATCAATTGTATTTCTGAAGTTCTGATTTTTACAATGTGTACATCGCTATATATATACTACTATATGACCTAGGCCTACTAACAATAAAGACCACTAATAATATAAGGTCAAACATATTAAACACGTGAATAAATACACGGGTCAAACATATTAAACACGTGAATAAATACACGGGTCAAACATATTAAACACGTGAATAAATACACGGGTCAAACATATTAAACACGTGAATAAATACAAGGTCAAGGTCATACACATTAAACACGTGAAATAAATACACGGTCAAACCACGTTAATACCCCCCTCAAGTTGGAGCGGGGAGAAACGACACACCCAACTTGCGAAGAAGATAAAGAAACTTAGTCTTCCCAAGCCCTTTCGTAAATATATCAGCGAGTTGAACATCAGTGGAAACATGAGTGGTCCGTAGAGTACCATCCTGAACTGCATCACGAACATAATGGCAATCAATCTCAATATGTTTTGTTCGTTCATGGAAAACCGGATTTTGTGCAGTGTGTAAAGCTGCCTGACTATCGCAGAAAAGAGTCATAGGAGCAGAGTGGAAAACATCAAAGTCAATGAGCACGGCCTTCACCCATTTCAACTCTGCGGTAACCGCCGCTATAGAACGATATTCATCTTCAGCTGAGGAGCGAGACACTATATGCTGCTTCTTGGTTTTCCAAGAAACCGGAGACCCACCAAGAAAAATTATCCAACCAGTGATGGATCGTCGAGTCAAAGGACACGCAGCCCAATCTGAGTCACACCAAGCCGTCAAGGACAAATCGCAAGTGGAAGACAACAAGAGCCCCTGACCCGTGGTCCCTTTGAGATACCGAACTGCTCGAAGGGCAGCCTCCCAGTGTTCTCGACGAGGATGTGTCATAAACTGTGCCAGAATATGAACCGTGTAAGCCAAGTCGGGACGCGTAAAGGCCAAGTAGATCAATCGACCAACAAGACGGCGATAGCGTTCCGGATTATCAATAAGAGGCCCGTGAGCCAACGCCAACCCATGATTCTGCTCAATAGGGAAAGCAGATGGTTTAGCTTCTAACAATCCTGCATCAGAAATCAAGTCAAGTCTGTACTTATGTTGAGAAAGAAAAATGCCCTCCTGACTGCGAGCAACTTCGACACCAAGAAAATACTTTAGAACACCAAGATCTTTCATATGAAAGCAACTCCCGAGGTAGGCTTTGAATTTGCCCAACTCATCAGAATCATTCCCGGAAACTATCAGGTCATCCACATAAACAAGTACGTAAAGACGAACATCAGCCTTCCGTAAAATAAATAAAGAGTAATCCGATTTGGATTGCTCAAAACCATACAACTTCAGTGAAGCAGCCAACTTAGCAAACCAACAACGAGGAGCCTAGCGCAACCCGTACAATGATTTCTTCAAACGACACACCATCCCCGGGCGATGTCCATAAAAACCAGGAGGGAGACGCATATAGACCTCCTCAGTTAAGTGCGTTGTGCACATCCATTTGGTGCAACTCCCAACCTTGTGCAGCAGCTACTGAAAGAAAGGTCCTTACCGTGACCATCTTCGTAACAGGAGCAAATGTCTCCCTAAAGTCTATACCCGCAACTTGGCGATTCCCAAGAGCAACAAGACGAGCCTTCCGTCGTTCAACCGACCCATCAGAATGATACTTGATCTTATAGACCCATTTACAACCAAGAGCCTTTTTACCCGGAGGTAAAGGTTCCATCACCCAAGTGTCATTAGCTTCAAATGCATTAATCTCAGCACTCATCGCCTCACGCCAACCAGGAGTAGACATAGCTTCTACGAAGTTGCGGGGTTCGACACCCGTAACCACAGCTGCAAGAAAACCACGATGGCGCATAGAAAAATTATCGCAATTTATATAATGAGCAAGAGGATAAGGAGTACCTGAGGGACCCGAGGAGTTCGGAGAAGAGGAGGAAGGACGCGAGGTACATACAGTGTGTGCGACAAAATCTCAGAGTAACACGGATGGATGGCGAGTGCGCAAACCACGGCCCAATGCAGCCACTGCTTCGGCTGGCACAACATAGTCGACTTGGGCTGACGCAATAGTACCAACTGGTGCAGGACTACTGTTGGACTGTGGCGCTGGACTGCTGTCGGACTGGTGCAGCTCGGACTCAGCAGTTCCGTGGGGAGCACGACTGCCGGGCTGCTGGTCTGGTCCGAGTGGACTGGTGCAGCTCTGTTGCAACGCAGGAGATGAACTCGACCCACCATACTCATCAGCAACTATGCAATTCTCAAGAGACACCCCAAGCTCTTCCTCCTCATCTGAAAAAACCGGAGCAGAGGGAGAGATACTAGGCTCCAATGGAGTCGGAGTCACTGCAGTGGCGAAGGGAAATTCAAACTCATAGAACTTGACGTCGCGGGACACAAATATTTCCTCCGACTGAAGATCAAATACCTTCCAACCTTACTGAGTAGTCGGGTAGCCTAAGAAGACACATTTGCGACTTCGAGATATAAATTTGTCACATTTAGACCGTTGATTGTGAGCAAAACACAAACACCCGAAGACACGAAGGTGATCAAGAGAAGGTACCCTACCATACAAACATTCATAGGGACTTTTGTTGTCCAAAATATGAGACGGGGTTCTGTTAATAACGTGAATAGCAGCAAGAATACATTCCCCCCAAAATTTAACAGGTAAATCCCCATCAAACATCAACGCACGTGCTATATTTAATATATGGCGGTGTTTACGCTCCACTCGCCCATTTTGTTGTGGAGTACCAATACAGGATGTCTGGAAAGTAATCCCGCGAGAAGTAAATAAGTCGTACAAGGGAAGAAACTCAGTCCCATTGTCACTTGTAACCATTTTCACAACACTATTAAATTGGCGATGAATCATCGCAAGAAAAGCACAAAAAGATTTGAACACATCAGACTTCGAATGCAATAAATAAACCCAAACAGCTCTAGAGTAATCGTCAACAATGGTAAGAAAATACCGAGCACCACTGGTAGCAGAAACTTTGTTCGGACCCCATACATCACAATGTATTAAATCAAATATGCAATTAGATTTATGAGTACTAACAGGAACACTATCACGTGATTGTTTAGCCTGATGACACACAGTACTTGCATGATCTAATTTCTTATGAAACTGACTCTGTTGAATAACAGGAACAAACTGAAGTACTTTATCTGACGGATGCCCAAGACGACGATGCCATAACTCGAACTAAGATGTCTTCAATACAGTCACCGCACACACTGTAGGTATTCGCCGATAAAAATAGAGTCCTTCCTTCCGTTCACCGGCTCCAATCGGGTTCCTCGAACGTTGGTCCTGAATCACACAGAGCTCATCAATAAATTGCACAAAACAGTTGGCGTCATCAATTAGTTGAGACACCGAGATAAGGTTATAGGCCAAATTTGGTACAAACAAAACACGAAGAATGGTGAGACTCCCTGGAAGTCGCACGCGACCTTCCATAGTGGTAGTGGTTGTGGAGCCATCGGGTAATCTAATAGGGCACGAGTCAATCAAACGAGTATCAGTCATGCAAGAAAGAGTACTAGTAACATGGTGCGAAACACCCGTATCAAGGATCCAATTATTGGAAGAAAACCACTGGACAATTTCTCAGTTGGCTGGGTGCGAAGCATATGAAGCAAGGCACCCACCTGATCAGGGTTCAAATCCAAGCCATGTCGTCGGACGGAGGCGTGATTGCCACATGCGCACGGACAGGAGTGTGAGACTGCCCCTGCCGCGTGTGAGAAGCCACGGGGGCTGCTGGGGGCCGAGAGGGTTATTTGCCACCTTTACGACGCTCCTCCCACCATTCCGGGTACCCATGAAGCTTGAAGCAATGGGCCGCATCATGACCCATTTGACGACAATGAGTACATTGAAGGCGGGGACGACAATGACTCAACAGATTGACTTGCAAGTTGTTTGGATTGCTCATCTTGGGCAAGAGTGTTGTAGGCGTCCTCCAGAGAAGGGGTAGGTACGCGAGACAACAAATTCGAGCGCACCGTGCCATATATGGCGTCATCAACCCCAACCAAAAATTGATGCAGCTTCTCCTCCTCACGATCTGCTGCGAATCGGCCCTCCACATTACAAGTGAAACTCCTGCACGTGCAATGGTGTAAAGGCTTAAGCCTTGAGAGTTCATCAAATGAGGTAGTCAATTTGTGAAAATAATCCTCAAGGGACATCCCCTTCAATTGTTTAAAGTGGGTAATTACAGCACGCAATTGTTGAAGACGCGGTCAATTAGCAACGGAGAAACGCCTCGCCAAGTAATCCCACAGTGGCTTCGCCTCATCAAAGTGTGGAATTGAGACGAGCACTTTGGAATCGATACTTCGCAAAATCCAGGACACAATCATGGAGTTGACAGTTTTCCAATTTAGAATTTGGCGATTTTCAGTAGGTTTGATAATGGTGCCATCGACAACCATAAATTTGCGACGAGCTTTGAGGGAGGTGGTAAAGCTTCTTGACCAACTGGAGTAATTATCACGTTTAAGAACGATGTGAGTAATCAAATTTCCAGGTTGATCTCCTGAACCCAAATAGTAGGGTGAAGCAGGATCAATTCGACCGTCATTGTCATGGTCAGCCATGGTGATGATGGACGTTCGATAGAGGCAAGAAGAAAAAAAAAATTTGCTAAGGGAGGTAACCTAGGCTGCTAGGGCTCTGATAGCATGAGAAAATATGAATCAATTGTATTTCTAAGGTTGTGATTTTTACAATGTGTACATCGCTATATATATACTACTATATGACCTAGGCCTACTAACAATAAAGGCCACTAATAATATAAGGTCAAACATATTAAACACGTGAATAAATACACGGGTCAAACATATTAAACACGTGAATAAATACACAGGTCAAACATATTAAACACGTGAATAAATACAAGGTCAAGGTCATACACATTAAACACGTGAAATAAATACACTGCCAAACCACGTTAATATAAGTGTATAAATATTGATTCAGATAAGTAAAAGAAGAGTTAGAGAACATATCTGTTCCAGAAGAGATTGATTGAGCAAGGGTGTTTACACTGGGAGGTTGTGCTCTTTGAAATCTTCTAGGCTTGGGCCTCTGTGCCGGTAGTTCTGGAGTGAGCTTGTCATCCTATGAAATTTCAGTCTCCTTTCTTTGATGTCCTGCGTCGTCGGCAATTAGTACCATATTGGCGTCTTGGCGTATGATTTTCTTCTTAGCTGGTTGTTGTGATTCCTCCATAATTGAACCAACAGTGATATCAAATCCCATATATTCAGAGTCCATGACCAGCCGCTTTCTTTTCAAAGCAACTCGAGAACATGTGCTTATGTTAATTTTTGTACAAGAGGGTTCATCTATTCGAATATTCAAGTTTGTATTACCGGATGTGAACATTGGTGGTAAGGTGATCTCAGTAGGATATTGCACACCGTTCGAATCTAAATCTATATTCACTCCTCCCAGGGTAAAGTGGAAGTCTTCTGAAACTTATTGATTTCTAAGACTTGGGGATGGAAGTATTGGAACGGTTCTCGGTGCAATATTTTTTCAGTACATGACCCTAACCAAGAACCTAAATCAGTGTGCAAAGGGGAATTGTTCTGGTCATAATTCCAATTAGATGAAGTTTTATCTTCAATAACACTTCTAGACATGGCAATTGGAATATCTAGACTAGCATTTGCATCAACCCATTTCAATTTAGGCCTATCTTCAACAGAAATTTCAGAATTGTCATTCTGTACATCACGATAACCCTCAACGTGATTCCTTTTAACCTTAGCTTTGTGTACAGAACAAGAATGAACAATTCTAGAGTCAATCTTTAAAAGTTTCCCTGAACTTTTGCTTTTGTAACCAATTAATCTAGAGGTTTCAACTGGTAGATCACACAATATTTTGGTGGGAGGTGACTTTATGATGGTTACCGTAACATATTCTCCACTCTTAGCAAAAAGGATATTACAAGTTACCTTCAAGGGAGAAGGGTCAGAGTGGTCTACTCGCTCCTCTCTTTTTTTTGTTTCTTCGTGTCTCTTAATTCCAGCTTCGCTATCGCTCATCCGTGCTACCTCCTGCTTCCTCTCTTTGTCTCGGTCCTGAATTACATCGGATGAAGATAATTGAGCGAGATGGAAAGCTTCTTTTTGAAGGCGGCGTTAATGGGCAACTTCTTCTCCTTTTCCGTTGGCGAGCTTTTGGCACTCGGATTTGGGGATGAAATCAGGCTTCGTCAACAACTCAATTAGTGATGCTGCAACTGAATCATCTAAATTATTTTTGTTTGGAAAGATTGAGGAGAAGATGGAGGGGTGAAGGTTAGGGTTTTGCTGAATGAAATTGGGGATTTCTGTAACATCGGGTGTTGCTTGCTTAGTAGAGAGCATTTTACTTTTTCACACTATTTTCCCCTGGTGTGGTTGTTTGGAGAACTAGTGTTGAACTAAATGATACTCCTCTGTCTTATTTTATCTTGATTTTTAGACTTTATGAGGTCAAATTTTGAAAAATGTGACCATGAATTATTATTAGTAGATAACAAATAATATAACCATGTTGAAACTTGTTACATTCGTCTCAACCTATATTTCTGAAATATCAATTTTTTGTAACTTTTGCAGATGTAAAATTAGAGATATTTTTTGCTCTCAATCGTGTCTTGGTGACAGTGAAAAGTAAAAAAACCAAGATAAAAATAATTATTATAAGTTGCAACTTGACATATGAGAAAATGGACTTTAAAGGATTTGGCCAGCCAATTGGTAAATTTACTGTTCAGACCGAACCGAGCCATCTGATTGAGTTCGATCGAACGAAATATAAGGGTTGCGCTTCAGTTTGAATGGGTTCGAACCAAATTTCCAAGCGAACTGTGCAAATCATATCGAACTTTAAATGACCTTTTGTAAGCATAACCACCACCACCGCCATAGAATAATACTACAACCACCTAGTGTTGTGACTGGGCTGGGTAAACCGAAAACCGCCCGAGACCGGACCGGTTATACCCGGCCCGACTATCCAACATAAATTCTATCTGTCAAGTCCTAGGCCTCCTTTTTGGACCGAAGTTCGAAATCAAATCCGATAATAGATCCGTTAGTGTATCCAATTAAGTGGATATAAATAGAACCCCTCCCCATTTGCCATAATCTTTTATTCCAGCCTCCATATTCCAAATTGATCTCTCTTCCTCCTCTCCCTCTCTAAGTCTGTAAGACTGCAACTCCAAGGATCAATGGAGAATTTTTGCTAATTTCTTCACCTTCTCCTTCTTTAACTCGATTTTTTTTAAGGATGATGATTTATTGATAAATCTAAGCCTCAAAACCTCATCTTATGCAACTTCATATGATTCGTAATTGCTCGTCGATTTTATATATCGATTTGAAGCGATTTCGATTGTGTCGAGTTGAATTTCTTGCGATTCTTGTATGATTATAAGAAGGCCATGATGATTTTTGTTAAATCTGAGCCTCAATTGGTGAATTACGATTCGAGTTGAATTTATAGCGATTCTTGATTTTTTATGTTTGTTAAATCTATATCTGTTGCGATTCTTGCTGTTGCGATTCTTGATTTTTGTTAATATGTGGCTCGAATTGAATCTGTTGCTATTCTTAATTGTTGAAGGTCATGAGGATTGAATTTAATCTGAGCCTGAATCTTAACTTCCTCTTCTTGATTTGTTTCTAGGGTTTGAATTTTGAGTTTGGATTTTGGCAATTTGAATTAATCGGTCGGACCGGATACCCGCCCGATAATGATCGGTTCCGGATATGAATTTTGGACCGAAACAGTTTTCGGATCGGTCCGGATCTACCCGACCGAGGTCCTTGGGAATGTTGATACCCAGACCGAAAACAGCACTAGAACCACCACCACCATATAAAAATCGGACCCTCTTCTTCCCCATATCTCATTTTCTTCACAAACACTACCACCAGCACCACCATCTTACCAATAACCCACCCCACCCTACCCTTCCATTCGAAATCTAACCCTCACTTTCAATTCAATTCTAAAACCTACCCCCGCCCCTCCAAGAATCCAAAATGAACATGAGCTTCTCAAAGGTCGTATTTTTATAGGGGCTATTGGGGACACACACTATTTGTGCACTAGGGGTGTAGGGGGCATTGGGGGTTGGTATATGATTTTTAGTGATCGTGGGGGTTGTGAATCTAAACCGACCTTTTGAGAAAGAAGCATCGTCAGCTAGAACATGCCGAATGCTTGATTTAAAGCCAGCGACACATGACCCCAAAGCCAAAACACAAAATTTGAAATGTCTATCCTTACTCGGTTTCATAACTTAAATATGTACCCGGTTTCCATTTTTCCTATAATAATAAGTACGCTGGTACACTTGCATATGATTTCGCAGCTCCATTCCGAACGAAATCCAGCCCGATTTCCTTTGTTTTCCTTGCTTTCTAATAAGTAATATTGATATCGTAATTTTTTAGTAAGATATTCTTTATTGTGCAAGGATGCAAATTATCGTCTTTCACCATATAAACAATATCCTTAGATGTGGTAATGCCTTGACATGTCTTTCACTGCATGTCGAACGAACATGTATGTTGTTTTACATACGAATGACCCCATTTCCCATGGAAGCTGTTTTGAAAGCACATCTTTTCTCCACAAAACAGCTCGGACTCAACTCTTGTCAGGGTGACTTATTCGGAACTACATATTTGCCTTCATACTTGAAATTGTGAATCCATCGTTAGATAATACAGATAGTCCAACTGTTATATGAGTTGATATGACAGGATGACCAAAATAAACAATGAACAACACACAATGTGATAACCCAGTGAGTATCAACTTGGTACTTACATCTGGGGGCAACCTGCCCAGAAAAGAATTCACTATGAAAAGATCGTTTACAAGAAGGGACTTAACAATCGCCCTTGACTAGGCTCTTCAACTATAATTGAATTCTATTTCTAGGTCAACATCATCCCGATGTGTCTGACCTCTATATGTGTGTGTAACAGAAACAACGCATGATTGTTAACTCAATGTGAATTAACAATCTGACAACTAGCCTAAGAGTGGACACACAATTCAGCCTATAAGAAACTTACTTCTAATTGGTAGAGAACGAATAAGCTTCTTCTTCGTGTTTTGATAGTCTTTTATTCGTTGCTCTTCAATGTCGTTCTCTTAAGGTATTTATAAGCACATCACCGAATGGCTTGATATGCTCCTTTAGTCTTCAATTAGGTCCATTAGAATTCTCCAGAAAGGAGTAAACTGATCTCCTTAGAGATGCTTTCCTCTTTGGTTAATATCTTGATTTGGTTTCCTTTCTTGTAGATACAGTAATCTTAATTGTTCTAAACAATCCTTCGACCAAATAAATTATGTTCTCAATTAGAATCCATCATAATATTCTAACACATTCTTCTTTCAGTCAAGTCTTCCGTAGAGCCTTCCATAAATCACGGCTTGACACATCCAGAATCCTTCTTCGGTTGTATTGGCGATTGTATATCTTAGTCATTCTTAGTTGAATACACCATTAGTTGTATATTTATTAGCATTAGTGACTATTACTCATTAGTTGACCATATAACATTAGTGACTATTACTCATTAGTTGACCGTATAACATTTGTGACCATATAACATTAGTGACTATTACTTATTAGTTGACCATGTAGCATTTACTCACTAGCGGGATTTAAAACATTTTATTTAATTTTTTTATAATTTTTGTTAGTACATCTGAAATTTTTTCAGATCTAGTTTTCTCGTTGAAAAAAAAATTTGCGATAATCTGATATGAATGAAAAAAAAGGTGTTCCTCATAAACAGTTTATGGCGAGTCCGATACGCATTGTTTGGCGAGGCCTATCCGCATTGTCTGGCGAGTCCTAGCAGCCTAAGTTACCTCGCTTAGCAACAATTTCCCTACCCTATACACAATGTCTGGCGAGTCCGATACGCATTGTCTGACGAGTCTTATACGCATTTTCTGACGAGTCCGATACGCATTGTCTAGTGAATCCTATACGCATTGTTTGGCGAGCCCTAGTAGCCTAAGTTACCTCGCTTAACAACAATTTCCCTACCCTATATGCATTGTCTGGTGAGCCCTAGCAGCGTAGGTTACCTCGCTTAGCAACAATTTCCCTACCCTGTGTCGATATCATCATCTTCACACATTTTTTTTTTACTCACAATGGCCGACATTGAAGTAATAATTGCTCCTGCTTCTCCTTACTTCCTTAGTTCCGGTGACCAACCTGGAACCGTTATCACTCACATTATTCTCCAGCGAGATAACTATTCCATCTGGTCACGGACTATCACCACCTCTTTGAAGGCTCGTCGGAAGTTTGTCTTTGTTGATGGGACAATTGCAAAGCCCACAACGAATCACCATCTTCTGAACTGGGAAACGGTGAATTCGATGCTCGTGTCGTGGATCTTGCGTAGCATCGAACAACGTTTGGTCTTGATAATTCCTCACTTTGAGGAGGCGAAGCCGTTGTGGGACTATCTGGCGAAGCGCTTCTCTATTGCCAAGGAACCTCGCCTGGAACAGTAGGACGCTGCTCTCCGTTTTGTTCGTCAACCATTGCAACCGAACTAAAATGGTTGAAAGCAGTGTTGCTTGATCTCGATGTCTCCCACTCTGCACCTATGACGTTGTTCTATGACAGTCAATCGGCCTTGCACATTGCGCAGAACCCAGTTTTTCACGAACGCACCAAACATATTGAGATTGATTGCCATTATGTTCGCGATGCCATTCAGGATGGTACTATCAGGACTACCCACGTGTCTACTGATATGCAACTTGCAGATATCTTTACGAAGGGTCTTGGCAAAACTAAGTTCTTCTATTTACTTCTTAAGTTGGGCGTGTCGTTCCTCCGCGCTCCTACTTGAGGGGGTATTGGCGATTGTATATCTTAGTCATTCTTAGTTGAATACACCATTAGTTGTACATTTATTAGCCATTAGTTGTCATTACTCATTAGTTCACCATATAGCATTAGTGACCATTATTAGTATTAGTGACCATTGATTATATAGCATTAGTGACCATTATTAGCGTTGACTGTATTAGCCAGTGGTAGGCATCTTTCTGTACAAATATGTATCATTGTTCAATAATACAAACAATCGATTCCACAATATTTTACAGGTTGTCTTGCACAACAAGCAGCGGATTCTGCTCGTATTGATGAGACAATTGGAGTTTCAGTCAAGCCTTCCATAGAGCCTTCCATAAATCACGGCTTGACCAGAATCCTTCTTTGGTTGTCTTACACGACAAGCAGCGGATTGCTCAAATTGATAAGACAATTGGAGTTTCAGTGTATACTACGTATAGATACATGAACAAAGAAGCCTTTGATTGATCCTTGCCTTTTTGGATTTCTTGATAAAATATCTTTTAGTCAATCCTCCCCCTAAATCTCGGACTTGACAAATAAACGAATATCTCTTAATTGATCTTCATGAATTCTTGATTTATTCGGCCCAGGCTCCTTATAGATACTTGCCTAATTGAGCATTGACCTTTGTACCATCCAGTTGGTGTAACACTTGACCAATTCAGTTTGCTCTTCAAGTTTCTTACAAACCACATTCGGATTACGAACCATACAAGTGGTTCAACACTTTGATCATCTTAGTTTTCTCTATACATCTTTCTTCCCAAACCACATTCATTATGAACCATCCAATTGGTTCAACACTTTGATCATCTCAGTTTTCTCTTCACATCTTCCATTGCAAACCACACACTCTTATTACGAACCATCTAAGTGCTTCAAAACTTGGTCTTGTAATGTCTCCCATATCTAAATCATCTTGATTTACCAGTGGTCTTGTTCCAACGTCTCCATATGTAAATCGTGTTGATTTATCAGTGATTCTACCACATGAATCACTACTAGATTCTTCTAAGCATATACACATATACACATTTGTTTAAGATAAAAATTTTGCGCAATTAAATTATTTTTGATTCCTTATTTGGACAAATTTCCCCAACTTTAAAATCTTTAAACTGGTGTACATTTGTCGATACAACAGTAACATGTCCTGATGTTCCAACATTAGGTTCTCTGTTAGTATTTGGGTCATCATTTCCTGGAGTACAATGAACTATGATTAGAATGTATTGTTCATCATATATCATTATAATATACTGCATCATATTAATACAAACGATATTTAATTATAGATCATTATATTTCATTTTATTGCATTTTATTTCATTATAGCTCATAATAGTTTCTTATGGCTCTTTATATTTTACTAGTAGATACATACGCAGTGAGGAGTTCTTTGAAGAGAATATTACTTATTTTTAGATAGACACGTATGCACTGCAACTCTAATGAGAGAAATATAACTCTTGTATTGGTTATGATGTAATTATAGCGTATATATAGACAAGTATACGAAAACCTAACGGACCTAGAATAATATACAACATAGGCCTATAATAAAATATATCATAGTTAATACCACCCCCTCAAGGTGGAGCATACAAATTGTGTATGCCCAACTTGCCAAGAAGTCGACTAAATTGGTTCGCCCCTAACGGCTTCGTAAAGATATCCGCCAGTTGATTACGAGTCAAGACATGGGACGCAGAAATAGTACCATCCATGAGTGCATCACGTGTGTAGTGACAGTCATCTCAATGTGCTTCGTGCGCTCGTGAAATATCGGATTACGAACTAGATGCAAGGCTGACTGACTATCGGAGTGTAGTTGCATCGGACCCTGTATATGTACATCAAGACAACGTCAAAGACCCCGTAACCATTTTAATTCACTAGTCAATTTTGTCATCGCTCGATACTCCACTTCTGTAGATGACAAAGAAACTATGTCATGTTTCTTGGACTTCCAAGACACTGGCGAAGACCCAAGAAACACTATCTATCCCTTAACTGATCGCCTCGTAAGTGGACAAGTTGCCCAATCCGAATCATACCATCATGTTAACGTCAAATCACAGTTGCGCTGAAGCAGAACACCTTGGCCGGGGCTACCTTTCAGGTAACGCACAACTCATAGAGCCGCTACCCAATGATCTTATTTCAGATTCTTCAAGAACTGAGACAAAGTGTTCACGGCAAAACATATAGCGGGACGAGTAAAAGAAAGATACAACAGTCGCCCCACCAGACACCGATATTTTCCCCCGTCGGTCATAGCAGGACTAGTCGATAGTTCCAATTTTTGAAGTTGTTCCATTGGGCAAGTCATAGGTTTGGAAACCAACAGACCCGTCTCAGAAATAATGTCAAGAGCATACTTTCTTTTACACAAAGAAATACCCTCTCGGTTCTGGGAAACCTCGATACCTAAGAAGTATTTGTGTTTTCCGAGCTCCTTCATGTGAAAGCATGTGTGCAAATAGGTTTTGAAGCTGGCAATAACACCATTACGGTTCCCGGCAATAATCAAATCGTCCACATAAGAAAAGAGTAATCGGAGTAAGACTGTTTGAAACCATACCGTCTTAATACATCAGCAAAAGTAGCAAACCAGCATGGAGGAGCTTGCTTCAACCCATACAAGGATTTCCGAAAGCGACACACCTGGCCATTACGACCATACTCGAAGACTGGAGAAATTTTCATGTAAACTTCCTCTGTCAGATCACCGTGTAGAAATGCATTATGAAAGTCCATCTGATGAAGTTCCCAATCCTTGGCTACAGCAACTGCCAAGAACACCCGTACAATACTCATCTTCGCCATAGCCGCAAATGTGTCGGAGTAGTCTATCCCTTCCACTTGGTGATTACCCTCTGGAAGAAAGTGTAGAGTCCATGTACCATTTTCTTCAAGTGCATTAATTTCAGTTTGCATAGCCTCACGCCAACCAGAATGTTGCAATGCCTCCTTAAAAGAACGCGGCTCATTCCCTGTACTAATAACTGCAAGTAGATATCGGTGCTCTAAAGAGAACCGTGAGCTATTTGCATAATTAGACAAAGAATAGAGATTACCGTTGTCAGAGGCATGGTTGAAGCTCGATGAAGCGGGGGTTGTGAGGTGGTCTTCGTAATAATGGTGTTGACTACAAAATCATGCAGACGAACCAAAGGATTTCGTGCGTGCATACCCCTGCCCAATGCCTCTACTGGAGCCTCGTCATTCCCATGTGATAGTCCATCACGGACAGAACTTTTAGCACCCGAATCTGCCGAAACTGACTCATCCGTTGTGTGCTGCTGCGAGGGCACATGCCCATTCCCCTGCTACTCTGCCGTCACAGCCGGCTGCTTTTACTCAATCATAACCTACCTCGGTTGCCACTGCATCACACGGAGATGACGAGGAACAACAGTAGCATCCAACTGCCCATCAGCCTGCAAATAAGTCTCCAATAAAGAGTCATCCTCCAACACATCAGGAAGATTTTCATCCGAGTCACATTCCACTCCCTTGTCGCAGTCAACAGCCAAATATGGAAAAATTGTTTCAACAAATTTCACATCACGATATCCAAAAAAAATTTCCAAAAAAACACATTTCCGACTACCACTTGAAAACTTATCAAGTTTAGCCTTAAGATTATGAGCATAGCAAAGACAACCAAAAACACAAAGCTCAGAAAGCATTGGTTTCACAACAAATAAACATTCATACGGAGTTTTATAGGACAGAATATGAGATGGTGTCCGATTAATCAAATAACCCGCAGTAAGAACACATTCACCCCAAAAAGTAGTTGGTAAATCACCCTGAAACTTCAAAGCCCTAGCAACATTCAATATATATCGATGTTTACATTCGACACGACCATTCTACTGAGAGGTACCAACATAACTTGTTTGAAAAATAATTTCATGATTCAGGAAATAATTCTTAAGGCAAAAAAACTCAGTACAATTATCACTTCTAACTGTTTTAACTTTACCATGAAATTGGAGATCATCTAAAGCTAAAAACTGAGTAAACACCTGAAACACCTCGGTTTTGTCAATCAACAAATAAATCCAGACCGCTCTATAAGAGTCATCTACAATGGTCAAGAAAATACGTGCCCCACAAGATGACGGAACACGATATGGACCCCACAAATCATAGTGCACCAATTCAAAAGGACAAGTTGTTTTATTGTTACTCAAAGGAAAAACATAACGTGTTTGTTTTGCTTGAGAACAAACATCACAAGAATTATCAAGACTACCTTTGACACAAAATTCAAAAGGTAAAGAGTTCACAACTTTAAGTGAAGGATGGCCTAGTCGTGCCAGAGAATAGGGTCCTGCTTCGCTACAACCCCATTCGCATGCGTCTCCACACCACCCCTGAAGTAGTACACACCACCCCGCCGTTCACCGAGTCCAATCAACTTCCTCGGTCGTCGGTCCTAGAGAATACAACCAGATTTCATACAATGAAGCACACAGTCAGTGTCTTCAATTAGATGCGTAACAGAGATAAGATTACAATCAAACTTCGGGGCATAATACACAGTGGTTAAAGTCAAACAAGGTGATAATCGAACCGTCCCACACGTGACACAGGTAACCTTACTTCCGTCCGGTAGACGAATAATACGAGTCGGCATACTCCGTAGATTCGATTGTAACGGTAAATTACCCCTGACATGGTTCGAAGCCCTGAGTCAATAATCCATAAATCAGACAGAGGCTTACTACTCAATCGATCGTCGGAATTACTCACACCCGAAGACCCGAGAAGGGACAACAATTGTTGAAGCTGCTCAGACGACACCCCTGGAACACCATCAGTGCCGAGACCAGCCTCCCCATTGGACGAATGATCGACAACAACAATTGTTGAAGGAGAAAAACATATCGGTTTCTGGGGTTGTCATTAGAACCGAGATAAGATAGAGAAAAGGGGTCGATGCGACGATAAATCAGCGTGGCGTCGGGGTCGAGTTTGGGAGATACAGTTGGGTTCGAATTTGTGCCATCCCCTGCCGTTGTCGAATTGCCGATCTTAATATCATCAACAATATTACAAGAAGTATCATCTCTAGCCATGATAAATCACTGGAATTTGGAAAAGTCAAACGATCACGCATAGAATTCTTGAATATTTTGGCCGCCTGTTTTAGTGAGAAAAATTCTAACTTTATTTTTGGCTCTTAAATACCATGATGAAAGAAATACAACTTTTGTATTTATTATGATGTAATTACAGCGTATATATAGACAAGTATCCGAAAACCTAACGGGCCTAGAATAATATACAACATAGGCCTATAATAAAATACATCATAGTTAATAAACTCTTTATCAAGATGTGTAAAGGTACAAATAAGTAGGATACTCCAACATGCAAAGTGAAATAGTTGAACCAAACGCTTGAGGATATTCGGGGAAGTGATGAAATAATTCTCTTTTATCAAAATTGATCTCACTCGACTATTCTAAAGACTCTTCAATTTGAGTATATACGTCAAGTTCGATGGGCATTTGTTGATAATGAAATTTATTCGATAAATACCCAATTTAAATTAATTAACTAAGTTTCAAATTAATAAATTATAGCTTGAGATTTAGTTAATTCAATCCTACGGCCCAATCAAATCTTCACATGCAACGTTTATTATCAAATTATAAATGGCTGCTTGAAATTGGATCGTCCAATTATGGTCCAATATATGAGAAATCAGGATCATAATAAATAATTATTTCGTCCGAATAAATACATGGAAATAATTAATGAAATAGATAATTATGTTTTTTAAACAAAGACATGATTTATTGATCAAATCAAAACATATTCTTTAATAAAATTAAAAGAATAATTATTAAAATCTGAAGCCCAAGTCAAGAATCAAGTTCATGGACCATTTGCCTATAAATAGAGGCATTCTAATTCATTTGAAGGGAGGAGGTTTCATTTAAGATTACATAGAAAGCAGAAGAAGATAAAATCTTTACAAATCAGAGAACTTTTCTTCAGCATTCAAGCCTTTGAATCTTCGAATATTCAAACTTCAGACATTCAAGTATTAGACAATCAAGTTCAAGTACAATATGCGATGACCCTTGACTTGTAGTGTGGAGTAGAATCAAATGATCAAATAAAGATTGTACCCAAATCATTTAATATATATTTCTTTGCGACTGGGTATTTTCAATTAAATTCAAGACTTAATAAGGTAAAATTAAAGCTGTTATAAGATATGATAAGTACTCGAATATTCGTATTTTATGTATTTAGGGGTGTCGAAGGCAACAGTTTCGAGCACATCAACTGCGTGGACCAACAAGACCAGTGTGCACAGTATGCCATTATGTTGGCAAGATATGTTGGCAAGAGATGTCTGTTTCCGGGATTTCCTCAACTTTATCCAAGGACCGACCTTAGTAGCCAGCTATACAATAATCTCATCATACCCTACGCACTCAACTCTTCCATCCGGGAGGAGCTTGATTTGATGGTTGCCCCTCGTAGGGTGGAGGCCATCAATGATATGGTAAAAACAGTTAACTAGGGATGTGCTACCCCAGTCGTTTCTGTCCCAGAAATTCGTCGCTTGTACTTGAAGATTCTTCAACTTGAGCAGAAGGACTCGTAATGATGTCTTGGTATATGTACGTGAAAAAAGAGTTGAACTGGTAAAAGTCCTGATAATACAAAAATTCTTTGAATTGATGACTATTTAACAAGTAACTTTTTTTGCAATATATAGACGAAGTAGGGAACTTAATCGAATAAAAGTAAAATTTATTTATATAGTATTTAACATACGTATTTGGATATGAGTAAGGTCAAAGTTTCAATTTTTTTTTCAAAACTTTATTGTTTGAAATATTTCAACTATTCATTTTAGTTATATATATAATATTTATATCTAATAGTTGAACTAATCAAAATAAATATATTAACCTAAACTACACAAACAAAGCTTAAACTAATTTCACCTCTATAAATTTTGCATCTTATAATAAGATAACCAATCTAACATATCTATATATAGACCATGAATGAGAAATATTAACATATTAGATCAATCGAGGTGTTCAATATCATACAATATTTTGAAAATATATAACTTATTAAAAAAATTATTGTTCATATAATAATATTAATATTTTGTAAGGTTACTCAATAAATGTTATAACTACTTTATTATTTTTGTAACTTTTAAAGTAGAATATATTTTAAAATAATATTATTTCTTGACTCTCATTATCTAATTCTTATAATTAAAAGATATTTTGTAATCTATACTATATATAATGTCCAGGATTCAAAAAGCTACATTTCAATAATTATTTAACTAATAATTTATATATAAAAAAGTATCCCCACTCTCTTATTCAAAATAGATTTTTGTAAAAAAATCCCCCACTACTTAATACTTTAATTTCGACAATTTAAAAAACTTATTATCTTGTTAAAGGAAGCAATGAAGTTCTTATATTGAATTTATTACATAATCTACGACAAGTATTACTAACGATTTTAGACTTTTGTCATGTTACTCGCTATAGTAAAATAAATTTTATAGAATGGTCATTAATTTCTCACTTGATTAAATTTACCAGAAATACTTTTGCATCATCATTCTGAGAAATAAGGACACCTATAATTATTCACAAAGGTCCTAAATAACACAATTATCATTGTTACCACTCGATGTCGTCGAATTTACTGGTTCATTAAAACTTGCATGGCGTGTTTAGTATGTCAAAAGTAAGAACATGTATACATATAGAATTTAGTTTGATATCTAATATATTAGACATGATAAACTAAAGTAGGGTCACCTACAAGTATATATTTTATTCTATTATCCATTAATGTTAAACATGATGAAATAATTTGTGGGCACAACACTATACAAACCTTCATGATAGATAGTAAGTTATTATCATTTCATCCTATTGAAAATTTCTTGCTTTTATATGTGAATTGAAGATTGTAATTGGATAACATTGTAATATTTAAAAGTTACATGACTATTGTTAAAAACGGCCCAGAAATTAGCCATCTTCTCTTTGCAGACGATTGCTATTTCTTCCTCAATCTTGACACCCAAAGCTTTTCTAACTTCTATAATACTATTGACCAATTTACTACTGATTCTGGTCAAGTCATAAACCTCTCCAAATCCACTATCACCTTCAGCCCAAAAACCCCCGCACATATTAGAACTCTTGTTACAGGAAAACTTAACATACCTGAATCAGATCATTTTGGTGACTACCTTGGAGTTACTATTGACCCGCATCGCAATCCCAGGAAAACTTACTTCAACAAAATTGTGGATAAAATTAAGAACAAAATTCTGAGCTGGAAAGCCAAATTTCTTAATTTGGCTGGACGTATCACGCTCATTAAATCAGTTCTCACCTCCACATTGGTCTATCCGATGGGAATCTTCAAATTCGCCCACTCCATCCTCCATAATATTGATAAAATCTTTGCAAATTTCCTATGGGGAGGAAACCACCGAGCCTCTATTCATTGGATTAACTGGGATTTCCTCTGCCTGGATAAGAACGAGGGAGGATTAGGTTTTAAACACCTCCATCACTTCAACTTGGCCCTCCTGGCTAGAAATGGATGGAGACTCATCCAATACCCCAACTCCCCACTTAACAAATTCTTCAAATCCAAATATTATCCCAACAATAAACCTGATCAGTTTGACCTCAACTTAGGTCCTAATCATAAAATAAATAATCCTTCTTGGGCATGGCGAGGACTCTATGCCGGACTTCTACAGCTTAACAAAAGTAAAATCTCGAAAGTCGGCAATGGTAAAAACATCCATATCTGGCAGGATTCATGGATCCCCAACCTCCCCCGCCTTCCTAACTCTGTCAATCCAGCACCTTCCTCCACATCACAGACTCCTACCAAAGTAAGTGATCTTCTCCATGAAGAAGGTCATTGGAACACTACCAAACTTAATAATATCTTTCCTAGACATATAGTCTCACGAATCATCGAAATTCGACCCACTATTTCTGATGACTCCTGGACTTGGAATAAACAAAAAATCAATACAAAAAACATTTATCTTAACATCCAAACTCATGCCTCTCTTAGGCCCAAATTCCCTACTAGTTACAATCTATATCCTGAAAGTACATGGAATCATCTTTGGGCTCTTCCCGTTCCCCAAAAAATAAAAATTTTCATCTGGCGACTCATGCTAGATCGACTTCCCACTAAATTTCAACTTTCTTTTAAGACCAATCAACCCATTAACCATTATTGTAGTTTCTGCGCTCGGGAAGCAGAAACGAATAACCATCTCTTTATTCATTGCCCTCATGCTATATATCATTGGTCCCATTCCTTTAACGACCTGACACTTTCAACCTTTACTGATATACCCGCTCTGATCAATCACTTATTAAACGATAATATTGACTACAACAAACAAATCAAATTCTGCAGTTTTCTTTGGACTATCTGGAACATCAGGAATGATCTCTGTTTTAATAACAGAGCTCCCGATCCATCCATTTTCAATGCGCTCTTTCAGAACCACTTCAAAATGTGGTCCGACTGCTTTTTTAAGACAAAAAGAAATACCTACTCTCATACTTTCTCTAAAACCAACTGCCCCAAATCTCTACCCCACTCTTTCTACACTAGATTCCTTTTTTATGACAACCAGAAGGATCAAATATGCAACAAAAGAGACTCCAAAGTTTGTATTGGAATCTCGAATGATGCACATCCAACTTGGAAGATCCGACTAACAATTAAAGGAAAGCATTCTGTTGTACAAGGGCATTCGATCTACAAGACTAATGGATCAGGATCGGAAGAAATTGATTCGATTAGCTGTCTTCAAGCCATCATTACAAGCCTTCTACTGATCAAAGATGAAAACTATCACTCTATATATTTTATCACTGATGCTTTCTTCTCTCAGGTGTGGAATAAAAGCTATCTTCAGATTAGCACTAGTAGAGACTGGGATTGGATTCAAGATCAAGCCATGAATAGATGCTGCAGAACGTTTTGGTACCCAACTAAAGTTGGAAGTTTTTGGAATCTTCAGGATATTAATATTTATGATTTTAACGAAGATTGTAATCATTCCAGTTTCCCTGTTTTTAATCCTTTGAACAATATTTGTACTTCTGAAACTATTTGCTAATTAATATATTATGCATCCTTTATCAAAAAAAAAAAAAAGTTACATGACTTGCACAATGCAATTTTTTATGAATTTTACTTTATTGTAATTATAACTCATAATTAAGATATTTAAAAGTTACGTTCGCTATTTGTTGAATAAATAAAATAAAGTCTCAAAAGGTGCTAAACCTACAATTTTCTCTTCGAATTGGTCCTATTCCGATCAGTTCCCTCCCAACTATTAATACACCCTCTAACGGCATGGAAGCATTTCCCAGTAGTGTGCTCAAGATCCGGCTTCAGTGACTAAAAAATGAGCTTATTCCTAACCATCCAGACTCTTCTCAAGCGACTTTTGAACCATTTCCCCATGCCTTGGCTAATCAACCAGTCTTGCTCATCGTTTCCCTTCGCAGGTTGAGGATATTCGTTTAGGTATGATAGCGCATTCCTCCAAATGGCAGCGGAGAAAGGGCACTCGAAAAACAGATGTTGCTATGTTCCGAGACTGTCCTGGCAGAGAACACACCCATCTTCCAGCACCATCCCCTAAGCCTTAAGCCTGACTCTAGTCGAGAGCTTGTCTAAACACGCAAGCCATGTGATAAACCCACACCACGAAATCTGCCCCTTAAACTAAACAACCTTCCACCATGCAACATGACCAGACTTCTCTCCAGTACAATCCCAAACCTCGGAGTTTATCTGTGTGTCATGCCCAAACCATATCGGCCTAGTGGCAGCTCCAGACAGATCATTGGAGAAACCATCCAGAAACTGCTGAAGATCCGCATCAAGATAACGGCTTGTCCTTTGATTCAGCTTCCTCTTGGCCGCTGCCACAGAGGCAACAAGCACAAGTCGAAGCGTCCTAACACTTTTCCCAATTAGAGACTTAGCAAGAATGCCCTCTCTATGCCAATTATCATACAAACAATTGGTAGCTTCACCATTCCGCACTTCTTTCTTCACAAAAGGCCAGATAACATTCTGAAGCTTCAACAATTTATTCCAAACCCAAGAATCAATATTTCGAGGCTTAATACCCTAAACACATTGCCCCTTCAAACGAAATATGTTAATCCATCTCAACCGTAACACTTCTTTATCGCTACACAAATTCCATAAGTGTTTGGACAGACACTAAGTTCCAATGGAGACTACTTTTCCAACGCATCCCACCATCTTCTTTTCTGGCAGGCTGGCAGCCATCGTTTTCCAGGGAACTTTTTTCAAGAACCGACCGTTATCCTCAGCCTTCTAAATGTAAGCTTTAACCATTTCTTCAATCTCTTTGATAACCATTCTGGACAAAAAAACAACTTGACACCAGAAGTTATACAACCCAAACAAGACAGAGTGAACAAGCACCAGTCGACCAGAGAAGCTCAAGTGTTTGTTGCTCCAGTTTTTTATTTTAGCTCTGATCTTCTCAGTAAGCACCTTACAATCACCATGCCATAGTAAAATATTGCACAAGACATTGAGGAGAACACAAGACATTCGGCATGCATGTCTTCGTCCATATAATTAAAAACTACTCCTATTTATGATTAAAAAACTAATAATGATTAAAATTTGATACTGAAAAGCAAGAACGTTATTTAAAAACATCGAGGAGAACACAAGACATTCAACATGCCATAGTAAAATATTGCACCAGTTCCCATATATAATCACATTCACATCTCCTCAAGAAGTTCCTAGAGCACCGCAGCCTAAAGCATAAATTGAGCCAGTATCATAAAAAAAATAAAAAAATAAAAACTAAGAACATTAACTAAATGTACAGTCTACGGCCTACAAAAATCCAAAGTGCCTCTATGGAGGGGAATCCACTTCAATACCTTCATCGTCCTCGTCCATCGTATCATCATCAGATTCGTGGTTCCCTTGATCACTGCCAACAGTTTCTGCATCAGATGCAACTTGTTGTGGATTCAAATTATTACCCTCTTCATTGTCTGTACAATTGTCGGTGTCACTATCTGTGTCTGAATCCAAATCTACCACCCTCTCAGCTCCTCCTTGCACGTTAGTTATGGCAGAAATGCTGAACTGCTCCCTTAAATCAGGAGAAACGATGCCTATCATCTCACTTAGTGCTATACGCTCATCATTCCTGGAAGAGGAAACAACCTTTGAAGGTGGAATGTTTGGACTCTCAGCTACAGTTCCAGCTGAATCAGGAGCAACTGCAGGGCACACCTCCTCGCTGTCCTTAACTCTGGACAAATCATTCTCTTCGTGAACTGATGGAGGTGTATTATAAGCCCAGCTCCCAGCAACCTCTGAAGACAATAGATCATTCGTCTTTATAGTGCCTTGTGTATCATCCATAGGATTTTCATCTTCAACCACTTTGTTTGGAGAGTGATGTATGTCCTCTGTGTCGGTCATTTGTGCATGCTCTTGAACTTCAACTGCATTGTTTTCTTCATCTAGCTGCATAGTATCCCCAGCAGACACACACCTATTTAAGTCCAAATTCTTGTCACCAGCCACACCTAAGCTCTCTGTCTCGTTGACTTGTTCGGTTCCAACCAGTTCACCTTCCATAACTGGCGTTGTACCGACAGCATCTGTTTGAAGGTGTCCCTCAGTTCCCATGAGACCTCCCTCGGTTATGGGGGTAGCTCCAGCACCATAAATCTCAGAACCAAAGCCACCTTTAACATGTTCTGCACTGGTATGTTCAATTTCTTGTGTGCCTTGTCCCTCATCTTGATCTCTTGTATTGCAATCATGCTTCTCAGTTGCGCTGGTTTCATCACTGGAGGTATTGATATCTTTGCGACACCTCTTGGCAGATGTACTGGAAGTCACAGTGGCAGCTTTGTCTATGTCTCCTCTCCCTCTATTTCCAAATCCCAAGACATTCTCGTGATTTAAATTCATGTCCATATCAACTGACGTGTTATCATAATTTTCCTCATCTTCCAATGTCCTCTGCATTGTTTTCAACTGTTCCTGCTGCTTTGCAAATAAACCTTGTATCTCCTCTGTCGTGGAATAGAAAGCGCGAAGCTGTGTTTCTCTACAAAACAACGTATTTACCTGCCATTAGTTTTACAAGCAAACAGTATGGACAAGATGAAACAAATAAATATATAATAAAAATGATGCTGCCTAGACCAATAACAATTACTCCAATCAGGTCAAAAGAAGAATTAAATGGAATGAAAATAGGCATTGGAGCTAATGGCCTAACATGAAGTATTGAAATAGAGTATTGAAAATGTAAGTATATATCTTGGGTTTCGTAATTACAACTGTAAATCTCCAGGCGACCACCCAGTCATCAGAAACGATGTATGCTTCAGATAGTTAACTAGGAATGACCAACACCTCAAATCGCAATTTGGCACATGCTTAGAGGAGCAAGATTCATTCAAAATCATATGTTCCTTCCGTCTTAGAACACTTATCATTTTACTTGAAATTAATTTATCGAGGGGCTTCTCAAACAATGAAATGAAATCATAGAAGACAACAAGGATGCAAAGATTCTAGAAATACAAACACAAAAGTTGCATTAGGAGAGCAAATGACCACATACATCAAGAAGCTTTTCCTAAATAATCAACTATCTCAAGGAGTATAATTTAAGAACATAGTGTTAAGTAGCATAAACAGCCAACAAGAGATGAAATGAAGCTAGGATGCCGAAAATGCAGAATGGTTATCACTACTCTACAAAAGTATAAATTGCATTTTTCTGTTTATCAATACCATGTTCACTATAGTATGTTATTTCTTACCGGAGCATAATCCGTTCCCTGGCAGCTTTTAATCTACGACTCTCAAAGTCGAGATCTCTCATTGCAGTACTAATCTCAAGTTCAAGAGCTGACACCTTTGCCCACGCTTCTTCCCTAGCTGCCTGCTACCAGCACGAAGAGGAAACCTCAGCTTAATCGGCCTTTCATATCAAGTTCACAAAATTCTATAAATATAAAGTATAAAGAAGAAGTATTCCCCATATATACCTTCTCGCTCTCGAGTTCTTTTCTCAATCTTTTCATTTCACTATCAAGATCATCTATCCTCTGCACAAACCCAATGATAGAAATAAAATCACTAAGAAGACGCTCATTAGTCTCTGAGAATTTAAAAAGCAATATGCAGTACCTTTTTCCTGGTGGTAGAAGTAAGTTGCTCTTCACATATAACTCCTTCCAGCTGGCGGATCTTATTTTCAGAAGTGACCAATTTCTGCCGAGCATCTTCCTATTGAAGGAAAATAAGAGACTCATTAGCAAGAATTGTGACACCACCTTAAGTAATTAAAGGTAATGTAGTTATTTGATCAATACCAATTTGGACCTCAAATTTTCCACTAGGAAACCCCTTTCCTTTTCTGAATCCTGAAATTTATAAATGATAAACTTTTAGCTTGAACTGCCACAAGGTTGTTGTTCAATTAAGCATTTAATATGATCAACAATACCTGAAGTTTAACTATCATTTCTTGCAGTTCTTTTTCTCTTCGAGAGGCAGATTCAGATATTCTTTTAATTTCTTCGTGGGCCTCAGCCTGAACCCTCTGCACATTACTTTTCAGTTCTTCAGAAGCCTTCTCCCTCTCTTCTCTTCTATTTTCTCGTTCTTCAGTCAATAAGGCTTTCAACTCGGTGATAGACGTCTTCTGGCTAAACAATGCAACAGCTACTCAGGAAAACAATCAACAGTTGCAGAAGTTCGTTAAGAAATATATAACCATTGAACTAAGAACGTGAAGTGCCAAACAGCTCCCTAGTCACCTGAGATAGAGAGCATGGTGTTGTACAAGGAGGGCATATATCACTTAAAACAAAATCCATACAAATTTACCCAACATGTGATACTAAAAAAGTAAAAATGCCAGCAAATAAGAACATTCAATTTACAGCAACATAAGCATCAATTATGTAAATCAAATCAATTTTCCATGTTTTATTGAGTAAGAGATTCTAATTTTCTTGTTCTTTCATATAATGGAATAGATCAAAATGCTTCATTCCGTACATACAGTTCTTATCAACGGTGAAATGGTAGAAAGTGTTTGTACTTCAGTCTTGGGTCAATTCAGAAACATCCTCCATATTATCACAGAAGTACATTATTCACAACTTGGCATCTACAAGAAGATATTCCTAGTATACAAGTACACCTTTCACATAATTGATGTTCATGTCCATAGAATTAAAACCCCCAGGGAAAAAGAAGGTTCTTTGTAGAAGGGCGATGACGGTTATGGCCCAAAGGTCATGTATGATCATGAACATTTCATAAAGATGCCTACCGAAAGTGAATTTTGTAACTTACCTGCATATTATCTCATTCGCTTCAACTAAGGACTGCTCACAGGCACTAAGTCGTACAGTAAGGTCTTCTAAAGCATGTTTCTGTTCAGATGACATTTTAGCAGAGTCAGTTAATTCCTTCTCTTTACCTTCTATAATTTGTTGCAGCTCTTTCAGCTGATCAAGATAGCTTTTAGAAACTGATTCTTTTAGGTCTTTTAGTTCCTGCAAAAGATACACATCAACCAATTAATACGGTGTATGCGGAATAACAACTTTTCCAAGTGATATTTACAGACCATCTTATGGATCAAGAAGACTGAGACACCAAATTTTCTTTTATTGGTGAACCATGAATGTTTTCATACCCTATGGAGTCAAAGATTGTATATCCTCCGGTTCTTGAGTATAATGGAATGAATCAAATGGCTCATGGAGATATTATCTGGCTCTTGAGTATAATGGAATAAAGTTTGTGGTTAGTTGTTTGCACTTCACTCTTGTGTCATAGGCAAACCCAACTACCCCACTTATGCATGAGTCTATTTAAGAGGCATTGGGGCATGTTGATGTTGGTGAACCATATATATTTTGGTAGGTTTTGACATACAAACAAAGCATAAAGGACAGATTTATTTCGTGATAATTTAATAACATTTAAATATGTTATATAGAAACTATTTTTATATAGATATTCTCCAAGGAAATACTGAGAGGACCATAATTCAGTGTAACGATCATGCAACAAGCTGAACTTGTGCACCATGCCTAAAAGTGAGCCCATCAAAGCAACAGAGAGCATCCTCCTACAATAAGCCTCAGAGATGGTGCTTTTATTTGAGTTTGAGAACATTTATTCACAAAGACTTCCTCATTACTTTTCAGGTATACATTATCATCAAGAATTCTGTTATATAACATATTTGATACAATATTCTAAAAGGTTGATATGAATACACTCCTAATGGAAACTGCTCAGGGTACCTATGTAGTTATGAAGTTAATTATCAACATCACATAAAGAACATCTAAGATCATATTGGAAGTACAATGATGAAAGAAAGCAGATATGAAAAAGAGGAACACGAGCTTACAGCTTCACGACGTTCATTAGCTGCACGGGTTTCACTCTGCAAGGATTCAATGGTTACAACTTGATTTTCCAATTGCTTCCGTAATTCCTGATTCAGGAAAAATACATTAGATTCAAAGAAGTTTGCTGCATATAGAAACTAGCACCAAACATCCCATTGGCATCTTAGGGTCAATGATACATTACCGTGTTCGATCGCTGCAAACTACGGAAATCATTGAGAGAGATAGGACCTTCAGAAGAACCAATGCCTATTCCTTTCAATCTCTTGTTTTCACCACCAAGTTCATCTTAACATTACAAAAGAAAATGCAATAAGTTTAGCCTCACTCAAAGATATGATACACAAATAAATCTTCATCATTCACCTACCAGCCTTTCTCTTTAACAGAGCAGCATCAGCCGGGGAAGAAAATCGGGAGACTTCTCTATACACAAATGCAAATGCATGTTCTGTACTACGCCAAAAGAGAGCATCAGACAACAGAATAATTTATAAGCCTAATCCGAAAAGTTCCATCAATAGCTAGTATGCCATTGTTTAAAGAATGTGCAGCAAAATACGATGAGAAACAATAAGATAATTAAGTACTTATAAGGGTTCTACAAATGTTCCAAATAGGTAAGTTTCTTGTAAGTTACTGCAACTGACGCATCAGGGCACATCTTGAGGTCTACTAAATGGTAACACGTCACAGAATATTATATCATGCTTAGTTCAACATAAATTGCTTTTACTGTCTTTCATGTGAACAAGACAACAGTTTTCTGCACTGAAATATATGCTTCATGTATCATGATATTAAAAATTCAGTCCAGTTGATGCTATACACACCGGAGAAAGTTGCAATAATGGTAAAAATCCATTAGTAGCTGATGTCTTTCACATTCTTAAGACATTGATGCCAGTCAGATAATTGAAATTATTAGAAACCCATGAGGGTCCATACTAAAATCAACTAGTTGTAGATGGGTAGCGCTCATGTTCCTTATAACCAGATGATCTTAATCAACCAATGTAGGAATGTGTTCTCAACACCCTCCAGCAGGTTATCAAGTTAAGAGTCCATGAGGGTTTATACTTGTATTGATATTTTACATGATTCAAGCTTGAGCTGAAGTTATTAACATTATAGTTCAATATTAGGAAACAATAAGCTAAGATAATTCAGGATAATCACTGCCCATTATAACAAGAAATAACTGAAAAACACAATAGCAGAGAGGGTATATAACATAACCAGTACAAATGACAGAGAACCTCTAAAATACTTATTTAATAATATGCTAATAAGGGGTTCCAGAAGACAACCAATACTTAAGTATTCGTGACAACTTCGAAAAGAAGGGAAATGCTAACAGTATACAAGACCTCCATCCTATTACAACATTTTCTAAGATGATAAGGATTGCAATAGTTTTAGCATTTGATTTACCATGATGTGGCGCAAATGCAATAGAAATAATATCTCCATGCTGGAGTTTAGCTTCTGGACTACTTTTAGACAACTTTTCCCAGTTAAGGTATGTCCCATTTGTGCTGCAGTGGAAAAACCAAACCAATAAGAAACAAAGATACCTAAAAAGAAAAACAACTACTGAAAACCAAACCTTGAATCCTTTAAGAAGGCACAAACACAGTTGGGCAGATTATCTGCATCAGGAGAAATCTGTTTCTTGTAAATTTTACAATGAGTTGCACTAACGGCAGGTGCCATAATCTGAAAACTAGGTTCCTCAACCATCCGACCGATACAATGTTGATCCAGAGTTAAAAGCATATTCATTCCCTACAACAGTAATTTGAGGCTCGAATCAAACTAGATGAACAAAGATTACTGCCAAGCTACGTGACAGAAAAAAGGAAGTAGACAGTCTAAACTAGTTTTAGAGCATTTCATTGATGTTTCCCAGAGAGGAGCACTCAATAACATTATCCACTTATTTAGTTTTCCTCCAGAAATACAAAATTAATTACACATCAAACGCAAACCTTTATAATCTCTATCATTAATTTGGATTATACTTATCTCCATCCTTCACATACTGTCCATGTTTTGACTAATGATTGACTTTTTTACATTCTGAACTCAAGTATGTTTGGTATATGTTGTAAAAAATATATGTAAAAAATATTTATAATGCTAATATTCTTAATGTACTTTAGATGATTAAATAATGGTATTGATTCAAGATAATCCGAAAGGCTTGTTAATTTTGACTGTTGAAAATCAAACTGCACAACCATTTTGGGATAGAGGGAGTATTGTAATTAACTACATTAGCAACAAATAGAAATAGAAACTTCAAATAGGAAATTTGACTCAAATATAAGTTAATCTGTGTCCATAAAAGATACAAAGTTTGTAACTTCAACAATTGAAAATGAAATTGGACAACTTTTATGGGACAAACTGGGTATCATAATTAACAACAATAGCGACAAATAGAAACATAGAGTTTGAATTTAATTGATTTTAATCTATAAAATGCAGATTAATTCACACACCAAACATCGACACTCCTAAACACTGTATAAAATATGCACGATTGGTCAAGGCACTTGGGGCCTCAATCGTATATGGTGTGAAATATTTGTTGAAAATGTATCAAAAATAGTATTTTTCCAACTATTTTACAATCAACATAATAATTTTCATTACAATGAAACTACATTTGCTACAAAGAGAAACACAATCTCCAAACTCAATTGACACATATTTTTAAAACACAGGTTAAATCACACACCTGGGTCACTTTCGGGCTTGACTAAAGTTACTAATGTCAATTAAAAGCAAAAAATGTTAAGCATTGAAAATCAAACAATATTAACACAATCTTCAAAACACAGATGGCTTCACACACCTTGGGACACTTACAGTCTAAGCTAAAAGTAACATGTGTCAATTACATCCACAAATTTCGCTAATTTCGAGAATTATAAAAATCAAATCAGACAATCTTTTGGGACAAAGGTCTAAACTAACTACATCAACTACAAACAGAAACACAAACATGAAGCCCAATTAACACAATTATTCAAAAACACAGATCAATTCATATAATCTGGGACACTTTCCTCCTTCGATAAAGTTGATTGTTTCGATTACAGTTACAAACTTTAATAATTTTAACCATTTAAAGTGGAACCGCACACTTCTTCGGCACACTAACAAATTGATATAATGCATAACAAGTAAGTACAATCATTACAAATAATTAATTAAACAATATACGATGTAACACGCTAATACAACTTAGAACATTATATGATATTATGCATTATTTACTAAAAATAAACTCAATCGTACTTGATCATTAGACAAGTGGAATGCACTTTCAATTAACTTTGACACACACTTTAAAGCATATAAGGAATTGCAAATTATCCATGGACACAGACCTCGGGTCGTTTTCGGGCACGATTGGATATGGCGGTAATGACGCCCCAAACACGGGGGTCGGAAACCTGAATAGGCTGAGAAGCAATTTTGGCAGCAGCAGAAACTATCAACTCATTATTATTATTAGAAAGGGGTTTGTTGTTACTTGTCGAAATTACATGCCCATTAGGAGTATTATTGTTGGTGGTTGGTGGTAGTGGTGGCGCGTGAGATGAGCTTGACTGGGACTTGATCGGAGACGGGCCTAAAATTGGGCTAGACTTTGGGACCAAGGGGGTTTTGACAAGCTTGTCTTCAGAGTTTGGCATAGTGGAAATGGTGCTGGGGGGTGGGGGTGGGGGTGGGGTGGGGTGGGACTATAGCGGGGGTTTTGAAAGACCTAATTGACGGCGCTTTTATACGTTTTTTTGGTGGGGGGATTGGTTGGGGGGGGGGGGGGGGGGGAGGGGGGGAGGGGGGCGGTTTGGAGCTTCTTGAGGAAGCTTTCGGAGTGGAAGGTTGAACTGAAGTCACACTCGTGTCCGCCGATTTTGGTACATATTTTATTGGGCAAATGGCACCGGACATCACCAACGTTTGATTTATTTACCACATTTATCACCGACGTTCACTATCGTGCCAAAGACATCACTCACGTTTCAATACTACTCAACCCGTCTACTTTTTGTTAATTTTGCTCAAATCTCATTTTTAAGTACACAAAAGTTAGAAGGGCAATTTAGTCACAACACTTAAAATTATATTACTAACTACTTCTAGATATTATATTTCCTCCCTAATTGGCCATCAATTGAAGCTTTCGAGAAACGGAACATGTTCAATTTTTGAAAAGCCCCAAAATTTAACAAGCACAATATTGAGAAGATGCAATTTTGAAAACGAAACAGGTATAATTTTAAGTGTCGCGACTAAATTGCCCTTCTAACTTTATGCTTACAAATGTGATTTCAGCAAAATTGGGGAGAAGTAGACGGGTTGAGTAGTATTGGAACATGAGTGATGTCTTTGGCACGAAAGTGAACGTCAGTGGTAAATGTGGTAAATAAATCAAACGTTAATGATGTCCGGTGCCATTTGCCCTATTTTATTTTGACTTTTTCTCATTATACATGTTTATGATGATTATTACGGTTGTTATAGAGTCGAGGCGATCAAAGTTTGTTATACTAAAATTCTCTTGAAATTGAAAAAATTCGACAAGTACTCGACCCGGGCCCACACCGAAACGGTTAGAAATTGACCTGCATCGGCTCGACTTGGTTATTTGATTCGAAATTGCATACTTTATCGTATGAAATAAACTAAAAAGTGAAATTAATTGAGTTACCGGTCCCGGGTATATCTGATTTCGACACAAAATCGGAACTGGTTCTATTTCGAGCCGAGGAAGTATGCAAGTAGATCTGCTCAAACACAATCAGGAGAAGAAAAGGAGTTGGGTTTGACGGGGCTAACAAGGTTATTAATTTTTCTCTTGAATTTCGATATTCAAAATGGGGTTTTATTTGTTTTTCCGAAACTATGTTCGTTAATTAAGTCATCATGATAAACTTGCTAGCTTGCAAATCCAACTGAATGATGTTATATTTCCATTTTAGTTCGACAAGCTGTCAAACATGGTTCAAAGTTCCTTTTTCGAACATAGTTTCGAAATTATAAAATTAAGAACCGTTTCGTAAACCTTTTAGAAACAATTAAGAAACGATGTAAGAAATTAAAAAACCAAGATAATTTAATATGTCTTTCTAGCCTTAACTTTTTGTTTCTAAATACTTGTCTTCCTAACATAATTAATTGTAAATTTACATTTTCAATGTGATTTTTATTACTTTTTCTTATAAATTTATTAACTAACCAATTATATAGTTTCAAGTGATCTTCATTTTTCAATATCAATGTGCTCTCAACTTTTTGACTATTTTTTATTTTTCTTAATCTATGTGCAAATAACTAGAAAAACAAATAGAAAAGAACAGTGGAGTATATGTTAAAAAAAATGAATAAAAGTAAACATTATATATAAGTGTGAACTAAATTGAAAATAAAATAAAATTAATTGAAATTAATTATGTATAAAAGCTTGAAATAAGATGTTAACAAATGATTAAAAATTTTATGTAGAATATTTACATCATTTAATATTAGGGCAAAAGGCTGCAACCATCACCTATGTTTTACCCAGGGTCCCTTTCACTCGCCCATGATTTAAATGACCTCTTTCACTCACCCATGAAATAAAATGACTCAGTCGCTCACCATGATGACCGTTTTCCGTTTTGATCGATTAGGTTTCAAGTTTAATTTGAGATTTCGGACAACCATTAAATTGATATGGGTATTTTCGATTTGTTCTTTTTTTCGGTTGTTTATTAATCTTGAAATTATCAATTTGTCCTTACTAAATTATTGTGTTAATTGCAACATTAACAGTAGATAACACGGCAATATTGAAAGAAGCTCCTTTTATTTCATGGGTGAGTGAAAGAGGCCAATTAAATCATGGGTGAGTGAAAGAGGACCATGGATATAACATAGGTGATGGTTTCAGCCTTTTGCCCTTAATATTATTTGTAAAATATCTAAAAGTTAGATCTAAAAAATGAATAGACAATTGTAATTATCTAACACTTTAAAAATGAATAGACAATTGTACCATTATTATGAACTATATGTTATATATATGTACATTTCTAAACAATTATAAAGTAATTATATTAAATCAATATATAAACTTATTTTCTTATTTAAATATATATTCGAGAAGATTAGTGAATTTACTTTTGTTCCTATGAATCTAAGAAAAAATTGAAAACTTAACTAATCTCTAAAAAAAAATTGATTTCGGATATATAAAAACATTTCGTTTTGGTAATTCCAAAAATGAAAACTTTTAGAGTGTTTTGTATACAACCTTCTTCACCTACACTAGACCCGAATTCTTAACATGAGACTTTTCAGTACCATCTCTAGACAAATCAGCCTTAAGGTTCTCAAAACTGCAATCAACATTGATGAAATCAATAACAGGTTATCAGAGAGGATCACATTATCTTCATTGTGCTCTTTCTCCTCGTCTATCTAGGTTAATAACAGAATTTCACCTACACGAACTATCCTGGCTTCCTCTTCTTATGGTGGGGATCAAGTTGCAGCGGAACAACGTAAGTGAGAGTTTTGTTCCCAACACTTTCGGTAAAGTTAGAAGACGTAGATTGTTGAGACACTGTCTTCTTGAGTTTCTTGAACATGGTGTGACTGTTGAGATTCTTGCCTTGTAAGAGAAGAAAAAATCGGTGAGATGTGAAGCGTAAAAAGTGAAGAGGAAAAGAAGCGTGTATAATGAAGTCTTGAAAAACCGTCTTCCACTTTGCACATTCTCATATAAAGCTGCCAGCCTGCCACCATTGTCAGTCGTGGTAACATGTGTAATCATCAAAACACACAAAACAAATGTTAGGTTGTGAATGCTCCAGTTGTTATAACAATTGATTACTTCATTATTATAACAGGTCTTTGATTGCTAATCTTTCATAACACAAAGACTAAAGACTGTTCTCAAATATTGAAACTAATTAACATCTAAAACCTTGGTGAAACTATCAGTCAATTATTTTTCAATAGTAACATGCTCCAAAATTATTACTTTGTCTCGACTAATTATCTGATAAAGTGATGCATTGTATAAATATGTTTTGTTCTACTATGATGAGGATCTTTTTTAAATGCTTATGGCAGTGAAGTTATCACAATAGAGTGTCATAATAGTTTGGCTGATTTCATATTCTTCCAACATTTGCTTATCCATAACTGAGTACATCCACTTCTAGTAGCTATGTACTATGCTTCAGTTGTTGACAATGACACTGAATTTTGCTTCTTGCTAAACCATGACATCAAATTGTTCCCCAGAAATAACCAACCTCCTGAAGTGTTTTTTCGATCTTTAGCATTGCACGCCCATTCAGCATCACAATATCCCACATGACTACTTCCAATATCAAAAGTATAGAACAACCCATATATAAAAGTTCCCTTAACATACTTAATGATCCTTTTTACGAGATGGAGATGATTTTCCTTAGAATTGGACTGATACCTGGCACATACTCCAACGGACTGAGCTATAAGAGGTCTGTTGGCTGTCAAGTATAGAAGACACTCAATCATGCTCTTATACAAACTAGGATCAACACTCTTTTCATTCTCAGCCTTTGTAACTTTTACGTGAATAGTCACTGGAGACCTTTTCTCTTTTGTTGAGTCCAAACAGAACTTTTTCACTATATTTTTTGCATAATTTGCTTAATTCACAAATATCCCATCTTCTTTTTGATGTATCTGAAACCCAAGAAAGTGTTTGAGTTCTCCAACCATGCTCATCTCCGACTTAGCTTTTATTTGTTGAACAAATTGTTGTAGCAACCAGTTTGATAGTCCTCCAAACACGATGTCATCAACGTATATTTGAGCTACTATCAAGTTTCCCTTTTCTTTCCAGATGAAAAAGGTTTTGTCAGCTGCCCCTCTTATATAGCCTTTCTTCAAAAGATATTCAGTTAGCCTCTCATACCATGCTAGTGGAGCTTATTTTAATCTATAGAGTGCATTCTTCAATCTATACACATGATCTAGATTATTTGGACAAACGAAGCCTTTGGATTATTCTACATAAACTTCTTTTAGCATAACTCCATTTAAGAAGGCTGTTTTGACTATCATTTGATAGAGTTTGAATTTCAAATGACAAGCAACAATTATAAGTAATTGTATAACTTCTAACTTGGCTATTGGGGAAAATGTATTTTCATAATTTAGGCCTTCAACTTGTGTATATCCTTGAGCAACCAATGTAACCTTGTTCCTGATTATATTCCCTTCCTCATCCTTCTTATTCTTGTATATTCATTTGGTATCAATGATATTCTGCTCAGATGGACGTGGTATTAGTTCTCAAACTTTATGCCTTTCAAATTAAGCGAGTTCCTCTTGTATAGCAATGATCCAGTGCTCATCCGTAGAGCTTCTTTGATGTTTTGAGGTTCAATTTTGGACATAAAACATGTTTCCCCACTAGTCCAGCCAACTTACGATAATCTATCTTGTCTTTCTTCCTTATGGATATTCTTTTGTCAATGTTACCAATAGTTAAATCCTTGGGATGATTTTTCTAGATCCGTGCAGTGGGTTCAATGCGCGTATCAATACTCAGGCTCTTTGGTTCCACACTTGAATCATTTGTATCTTGATGATCCCAACTGTGAATGTTGGTTGGTATGCCATCCTGGATGTCCCCTGTTGAAACTGGTTTTTCCTCGATGACTTTAATTGATTTCATTATTATATTTGTGCGTTGATTGAACACTCTTAGAGCCCTGCTTTTTCTGGAGTATCCCATAAAGATGTTTTTATCTCCTTATGCCGAACTTTTGTTTTTGTTCTCTATCAACCAGGATATAACATTCACTCCCAAAAATATGAAAATATTGCACTTTTGGTTTTCTCCCCCTCCATATTTCATATTGAGTTTGAGAGGCTCCTAGCACTAGGGTGATACGGTTGTGGATGTGATACGCCGTGTTGACTGCTTCTGCCCAGAATTTGATGGGAATCTACTTTGAATGTAACATGACTCTAACCATTTCTTGTAGAGTTCGATTCTTTCGTTCAACAACTCCATTTTGTTGCGGAGTGATAAGGGCTGAGAATTCATGCTTAATACTTTGAGTTGTGCAATACTCCATGAATTTGTTATTTTCAAATTCCTTACCATGATCACTTTGGATAATCTTATCTCCTTCTCATTCTGAATTTAATTAGCAAGTTTGTTGAAGGCACTAAAATAGTTTGTTTTTCTCTTAAGAACTCCACCTAGATATATTTAGAGTAATCATCCACTAGAACATATTCATATTTTCTACCTCCAATACTTTCTACTTGCATTGGCCTCAGGACATCCATGTGTAATCATTCTAAAACATGACTGCAGACCATTTGTTATAGTTGTTGGTGTGGCACTTTGGTCTGTTTCCCAACTTGACATTCTTCACATTGTGCTTCTTGAATTTGTATCTTGGGTAACCCCTTCACAATTCCATTTTGTATCAAATCCTGGAAATTTCTGTAATTAGTGTGGCCCAACTTTTTATGCCAGATTTCAGCTTCAAGATATGTTCGACAACTTAGAGCTTTATGTGAGGACCATTGGTAACAGTTATCCATAGATCTACTTCCTTTCATCCGATAATATAATAAGCTGGAAGATGTTGTCACTAAATTACTCTCTACCTCAACGTATGAAAGATCATGCAAGGCAAGAGACTAAGTCGACTAAAGGATGTAAAATGATGTGGTCATGAGGTGGAGTTAGTAGCTATTGTACTCTGTTTCCTTGATCCAGGTTTTGTCCCAAATAGGTTTTTAATCAAGGTTTTAATGAAGCAACATTATTGCGTATATTGAAGATAATGTACTCTTTTTTATTCACTAGGATTTTATCATATAAGGTACATAGTAAGGTTTTAACGAAGCATCATGTTGTTGATTTTTACAAGACATCCAAGAGGACGTGTTATGAAAATATTGTGGATGTCTTAAGCACCAAGTTTAGATCTAAAGGAATAGATTAATGGTGTATTATTCTTTCGATTTAGTACCTAATATATGATATATTGAAAGGCTATAAATAGATACATTGTATTGTATACTACACACAATTGAAAGTAATATAACATCTTTCATTTATCTTCTATTCTCTGTTTATCGTTCTTTACAGTTATATTCATAACACATAATTAAATATAACGTAAATTATTATTGCCACTGCTTATTAGCTTTTACACTTGATTATTACAAAAACCTTCCTATTATTATTCCGTTAAGTTTCATGAGCATCCGCAATATAAGCACAATTCAAGAGTACATATTCTCCATCCCCAAAGTTTGGATAATTTTATTCTTATTGAACATGCATAATACGTAGTTACGTGGTGTGTATTGTTTTATTTTTTAATAAATCATCTAGCTTTTGAAATATATTGCCATCACATGTTGAGTATGAATATGATAGATACAATTTTCACCACACATTATTTTCGGTAAGGATAAAATGGAAATAAATTTGAGAATAAAAAGATCGATTTTTCCCAAAATGACCTCATTTTTATATTACGTCGAGGGACCTCAAAATATCAAGATATTCCAGAGCAAGGGTATATTTTTTATAAAAAATATCTACTATATAATTCCACTGAACTAAATCTCATAAATGCAATGTTGAAAGGTAATTGACGGTCTGGAAGTATGATGCAAGATGAGATCAACAAGTATTACGTTAAAGTTGATTCGGGTGATTTTATTTAAACCTTTTGTAACAGGAGAATGGCAACTGTTATTCGTCCGGTAGACCTCGCGTTGACGTATGAGCCTTCAAATCACGCCAGCCAACCATACAGGCCAGGCCCCGTGTGATAAGCTCGACCAAAAAACAGTTGGTAGGGTTAATCGGATCTCATGACCTTGCGGTCACAAACTCGCTTACTCCATCACTTCGGCCACCCTTGTGAACGTGAATTAAAAAAACCTTATGAACAGGGGTGAAGGACCATTACATTTGATGGATCTACTTGCAAATGCATGGAGATTTATTAAGATATTGCAGGGCATGAATAGCACATAACTACATAGAAACTTCAGCAAGGCGAACACATGCAGCAAGACGAAGTCCGGGCATCAATTTATAAATAAACTTGAGAGTTGGAGAGCAATAGCATCACATATGAGCTTTTACAGTTAATTCGAAGCAACTTATATTTCCTGATAAAGATATTAATAACCAGATGCACTATGCATTTCGGTTCAAAGATTAATGATCTGAACAATCAGTGCATCATATATTGAGCTATAAAGTAAGTTATTCGACAAAGGTGAATTCTATTTACTCAAAAAATCACTGAGCAATTACCTTGCAAAATTAGTATTCTCTCAGTACCATAACTTTCACAAGTAACTTCTGAACCTTTAAAGAACGCTTCAAGTTTCATCCCAAGTCGCAACCTAAACAAGCTGTATGCATATGATGCTATACTTTAATACAGGAACACCGCTTTAATCACTCATCCGGCTAGAGGATTAGCATGAATGGTCACACGATTAAGCCTGATCTCAGCAAGTGGACGATCTCCTGGTCCTGTTGGAGTCTGCCATAAGATATGAACTCTGGTCATATTTTTTCAGTACTCAGGAAAATCAAGTAAAAACCGAATCTAATCTATCTAATGTCCTTAAGATGTAGCTAAATACCAAAGTTTTCAATCAGCTTTTCACGGATAAAAACATTGAAGATTCTAAAGAAGTGTATTTTGTATTGAACTGCTGTTCAGCTTCACCTTTTCCATGATATCAAGAACTTCAAACCCATGAATAACTTTTCCAAAGATAGTGTACAACCCGTTTAGATGTGGCTGTTTCCCATAGGTTAAGAAAAACTGGCTTCCATTGGTATTAGCTCCGCTGTTGGCCATTGACAACATCCCTCTTGCATTATGCTGACAAAAGAGAGCGATATGTAAGCAATCAAAATTTGCAAAACTAAACATCTAGTGCACTTTATACGAACTATAGATTAAGAAGCACAAATTAGAAGAGTACCTTGAGAGACTCTCTTATCTCATCATTGAACTTTCTGCCCCATATGCTAGTGCCACCTTTTCCTGTCCCCGTAGGATCACCTCCTTGGATCATAAAACCCTTAATATTTCTGTGAAATATGGTTCCATCATAATAACCACTTGCACACAATGCCAGAAAATTCTGCGAAATGAAGTCATATAAGTGTTGAAAATTGATATTCAAAATATTGGAAATCACCTCACAGAATATAACAAGAAACCATTACAATGTCACATTTAAAATACCAATTGGGGTGATCTTGTTACGGAAAATATAATGTGCATCCTGTTAATTTGAAAATAATTGTACATTTCCATTCCTTCGTATGATATTCCTCTCAACTCCCTCTCTATCTAACACGTACACACACACGTTGGTGAGGACATCACATATACTTACATCATGTTCTGCACGAGAGGGTTCACCACTAGTCTCTGATGTATTATTTCGCTTTTGCATCTAAACAAACCAATCAATGTTAATGCACTACTACCATACACCTTCCCCTTCATATGATATATTAATTGTGCTTTTTAAAGTCCAAGTAAGGATTGCTCGCCACATTCCTCTCTGGTTATCGTCTTTACTTATATTTCAACATCCTTCATCATATGGAAACAAATACAATTCTAAATATTTCTACTGCAATCAAAACACTGAAAGGCCTCCATTGTTATAAACATTATGTCATGACACCTACCATAACTAGCTCTTTGCTATTACAAAGTTAGTCACTCCAATCTGCATACTAATATTCACCAAATAGTGGCTTCCTACAAGGTACAAAGATGTGCTAGACATAATTCTATGAGGTACGAGAACGACACTACAATTATATTTGAAATGTCCCAACTGCTAATGCCCTAAACGGTCTCCACAAAACCAACCCATTAACCATTAATTCTCTTAATTGGAAAATATCCTACCCCAACCACCCCGGACGCCTTTAGTACTCAAAGAGCCCGTTCATAAGTGGAACACATTAGTTGCCCAATCTCAAAATGGGCGGTAAGGGTTCACGAAGGGAAATTGCTCATTCTTAAAACCAGCGCGGAAACTACTAATGCCCTAAACGGTCTCCACAAAACCAACCCATTAACCATTAATTCTCTTAATTGGAAACGATCTTACTCTACTTTATCAATTCTACGGATTCTACCACAGTCAAAACACTGAAAGGCCTCCATTGTTATAAACTATTATGTCATGACACCTACCATAACTAGCTCTTTGCTATTACAAAAGTTAGTCACTCCAATCTGCATACCAATATTCACCGAATAGTGGCTTCCTGCAAGCTACAAAGATGTGCTAGATATAATTCTATGAGGTACGAGAGTGACCCAACATTTATTCTCGAACCCTACATTTTTTCGAAATGTCCCAACTGCTAATGCCCTAATGGTGTCCACACAACCAACCCGTTAACCATAATTCTCTTAATTGGAAACGATCCTACTCTACTTTATCATTTAACCCCCCCCCCCCCCCCCCCCCGCCCCAAACCACCCCAAGGATGCATTTAGTATTCAAAGAACCCCGTTCAATAAGTGGAACACATTAGTTGCCAATCTCAAAATGGGCGGTAAGGGTCTGCAAAGGGCAATTGCTCATTCTTAAAACCAGCGCGGAAACTACTAATGCCCTAAACGGTCCCCACAAAACCAACCCATTAACCATTAATTCTCTTAATTGGAAACCATCCTACTCTACTTTATCATTTCACAACCCCAAACCACCCCAAGGACGCCTTTAGTATTCAATGAGCCCCGTTCAATACTTTATCATTTCACCCCCCGAGGCCCCGATCCTACTCTACGCCTTTAGTTGACCAATCTCAAAGTCGGCACTAAGGGTCCGCGAAGGGCAATTACTCATTCTTAAAACCAATGCGGAAAAGAGCTTCAAACTCGAAGCCTCGCCCAAATTACTTACCTATTCTTCAACCCTACACTAGTACACTACTACCAATCATCAACTTAAATATTTAATTAGTTACCAAATTTATTTGTGAACAGTAGCATCAACTTCATAAATAAATGCAAAAACGAAAAATGAAACATAATAGTATAAAAGAAAAGATATATAAAAGTAAATTATTAACCTCAGCTGCTTTAGGAACCTCGTCACAGAAAATCTCGCATTTTATATCACCTAAATTGGTATGCAGAGTTACAGACTGCACAGTATACAAAATAATCAATATATCAACTTTAATAAATTAAAAAATGTTCAAGAAACGAAGAATTAGGATAAAAAATATACCATTTGTAATAAAAGTGTGCAGAAATTACGAGGGTTTTGAACGGGGAAGACCTTTCGAGAAATTGGAAGGCAAGTTGAAACTAAAACGAGTGTAGAGAGCAAATAAAAATACAAGGGCAACTCCAAAATAGTTGTTTTTTATGGTGAAATTACGACTTTGACCCCTACTGATTCTTTTCCTTTCACTACACTTTTAAGTAGGTGGGCAAAACCGTAATTACACACCAAAACTTTATTATTTTGGTTTGTGCATAACAGATCAAAGCAACACCCACCGGCCACCATCTTCACCTATCTTTTGTCTTGACCCATTTCGCCTGATCTGTTATACACACACCAAAACAGCACTATTTTGGTGTGAAATGACTACTTTGCCCCTATCTGCAAGTGTACTAAGGGAGAGGTTGATAATTAAATTAGGGACAAAATAGGTATTTCACACCCAAAAAAACACTATTCTATTGTGTGTGTATACACGCAAGTTAAAACTAAAATGAGTAAATTATGCTTGCTTAAATAATTGGAAAAACGAGTGATATTGCCTTGAAAATTTCTCTCTCAATCTCTCTATTCCAAAATCTCTGTTCCCAAGCATTTACAAAAGTTCCATCTTTATCTTCATCTTTTCCAGATCAATACCTTGAGTCTTGATCGGATTTCTCTCCATTTTACTCACAATCATCTTATTTTCTGCTCTCTCTTAATCCGTGGGTGTTTCTCTCCCAAAAGCATCAGTTAATCTTCCCCCCCTCTTCAACTCTTAATCCTCTGTGTTTTTCTCGAGAAAGGGATAGACTCAAACAACAATCTTCCTCTTTCTGCATTTAATTCTCACATTATTCTACCCCCCTTCTCCCTCTTCATTTATTTCACTCCTCCACGCTTCCGCCCCTTTTCCAGTCCCAACACAAAACAACAATCATTCTCTTATTCCTTCGAGCAAACCTTCCATCTGCCACATCCACTCCAGTTACCCAAAACACTTCAGCCAATCAAGTCCGCCATTTCTCAATGATGAATTCGGCGGACATTAAACTCTACCCAAATTCCAACTCCTTTCATCGGAAACCCATCCTTAATACACCTCCTAAACATATCATCAACCCCCTCTTAAACAAACTCCAGAATCACTCCAAACATCACCCACCAAATTATCTACCTTCCCAGAAACCTCCAAACAAGATGGAACATCACTCCCCACCCCAATCTCCTCAGCAACAAATCAGAACACCTCCTGCCAGGAGAGGCTGGGTTGTTGATATTGACCAAACTCAAGCTATTTCCTCCAGGAACCAACTTCGCAGTTCCCTTATAGGAACTATACATGATTCGGGAAACTTCACAGTGGATAGGATTCAAATATATGTTGACTCCCACTGGCTTCTTCGGGGTATCGTCAATGTGGAGCTAAGAGGACCTTTAATCCTCTTCCACTTCACAGACGATGAAGACATGGATGATGTAGTGCTGCGATCTCCATACAATATCAATGGTGCCCTACTTCTTATCCAACACTGGACCCCGAATACGATCTTCTCCAGGGTCTCCTTCACCCATGTTAACCTTTGGATTCAAATACATGATCTTCCAGCGGAGTACTTCAATGATCATAACATCCGGAGGCTAGCTCGACTCGCTGGAGAAGTCCAGGTAATTGATAGCTTTGCAAGCAATGCAAGAGCCCTCCACTTTGTTCGAGTGAGGGTTCGAATCCTTCTCAATAGCCCCCTCATTCCAGGAGCATTCATTCGAACCTTGGAAAGATCCTTGATCTGGGTATCTTTCAGATACGAACAGATCATCCGTATTTGCTTTCACTGCGGGCGCATTGGACATACCATTGACAGATGTCTTCATGATCCTGCCCATGCAATCAGTGGTATTCACAATGCCATGCAGCATAATAATCCGGATGGCCATCTCAGAGCCCTTGTCGATCATGAAGCCCCTCTTTATGACTCCAGGATGATTGCTATGCCTAACAATGACCTCCATCGGAATACTTCCCTCCATCTCTTCAACCCTCTAAGTGATTCTGAAGAAGATATCGAGATAGATGAAAATGAGAATGAGGAGGAAGAGGAAATGGAAAATGAGGAGACATCTTCGGTCGATAATCAACCTGAGACTGAAAATGTGATTGCACATGACCCTAACACTACTCTGACTCTTGCCCAACCCATTGTTCTCAACCAAACACCATCCTCATCTACTCCAGACAACTCCACTCAGCAAAACCTAACTATCCCTACCCCTCAGACACCATTAACAACTACTACCCCTCAAACCACACCCCTGATCCGTAGACAAATCCCCAGAAACATACCGTACTTAAGACGGCAAATCATATTGTTGGAATATCCCGGGGTTGCAAGACACAATGAACTACGATAGTTCATATGTCTAGAAAACCCTAATTCGTTGATCGTTAGAACTTACACAATGAAACTAGCTCATAGAAGTATATGTTTAAAGGTAGTGTGAATATGCTACAAATAACATATAAAAGAGTAGTGCTACAAAGTTATACCTTTGAAGCGTGAGCGGAAGCTTTGTAAATCTTTAAGCGCTTATCCCCACACCTTACTCCTTTGCTTTCTCCTTGAAGAAATGTCTATCACCAAGGTGATATGAAACTACTATGAAATAGTCCACACCAATACCTTAGATAGCAATAAGACACACTTGGACTAGTGTGTGTTATTGAGGAGTATGTAGTCTTTACTACTATAGCAAAAATGTAGAACTAGTTCTACACTCTACACTTAGAGTTTTGCTAGAGGGTTGAGGTTGAAGATGAAGTGTGTTTGTTTGTGTTCTTGTGTTCTCTAGCAAGAGATATTCAAGACTTAGATTCATCTCTTCACATTCAATATCATCTTATGATATAGAATGGATGATGAAACATATTGCACACTAAACAAACACATTAACCATCCATATGGTTAATGCCTCTTGGTCCATGGAAGATGCTCTTACAAGAGTTCTTCCCAAGGGATACAAAGCCTTCCCAAGGCATAAAGTAGCCACCAAGATGTCAACTCCTCATAATGATGAGATTAGTTAATTAATCTTAATTAATTAATTAAATCATATCTTGTTTAATTAATTCATTAATTAATTAAATCATTTCAATAAATGATAATATATAAATATATATCTCACATATATATATATATACATAAACCCTAAATAGTGCGTCCGGAACTAATTCCGGGCGCACCATCGGTTCGGTCGGGACACGATCTCGATCGAACCGAAATTCCTCAATATGGATCAAATCCCTTATTCACTTTCGGGTCACTACTCGAAAGTATCTTCGGTAATTGTTATGTGTGTGACCTCATAGCCCGAGTAACGAAAGCATCGGGATTCAACGTATAAGACCGTATACACGAATCCCGAAGATCATCGTGAGAGCCTAGTCTGCCATTCGATGACCCCCGGCATTATCTCGGGTGAGACTACTGATAGTTCAGATAACTATCGGTTGTTGAACCGTATATATAGATGACATAGTTCACGGGCACTAATTGAGGAAATTGACACATCAATTTCCAACACTCCCACTTGCCCTTGGACTATTACCAATGTCTTGGATGTACACTTGCATCCTTGTCACATGATTCCCTTTGTCCTCGGTTTTCGTCATAGGCTAAAGCAAGAAAGCGTGTCGCCAACTCCTATGACATAATTTCTCGGAACACGAGATAGTCTCACTCCCGTTCATAACGGGTGAATTCATAAGTAAGACTCACTCTCCGAGTGGCCAGAAAAACCTTCCCTGTATACCAGGGTGGACAAAGACCCTACCAATGCATCACCGATCATCTCACCACTACATTCACATAAGACCCAACGTACCCCATTACCACCAGTAACGGATGGGTCCGGAAGTAGTCAAAGCCTCATGCTCACGTAGCATGAGAATGATATGCATGTAGGTCTCAGAACCTCTATCATATGGCTCGTGTGAAATATAGGACACAAGATCTCTTCTATAATTTCACAACGGTCACTGTCCAGTACCATGTCAAGACTCTCTTGACAATGAACCCATGTAATGATTTAGACCATCCTTTTGACTTAAGAAACAAAGTCAAACGAATCATTACACACTAGTTTGGTTGTGTCCGTTCCCAAAATGCTGGGACACACCACTAGGGACAATGTAATCACCACAGTTCTTGTCTTGAAAAAGGGGTTCCTTAGCCAATACACTTATTGGCTCCTCTTCAAGAACTCGTGATTACATGGGAATTAAAATATTTATCATACAACTATGATTAAATATTCAATTGTTTATTCAAGTGCTATAAAAGAATAGGCAATCAATAAACAAGAAGTAATACTTTTATTCAACAATAAGAGTTTTACAAAAGTATACTTCATACATATAAAACAAATAAACTGAAATAAAGCTCCCACTAAGACTAAGACCACTCGGACCTAAGCCTAAGTCCAATAGCTGAAGTATGGAACTCATGTTTAGTCTGAGGTAACGGTTTAGTCAAGGGATCAGCTGCGTTGTCGTCTGTATCCACTTTGGATACCTTGATGTCACCTCTCTGGAACATTTCTCGGACGAGGTGATACTTCCTAAGGACATGCTTGGACTTATGATGAGCCCTAGGTTCCTTAGCCTGTGCTATGGCTCCAGTGTTATCACATAACAACTCAATTGGACCATCAGCGCTAGGAACTACCCCAAGCTCAGTCATAAACTTCTTAAGCCAACATGCCTCCTTGGCTGCTTCAGAAGCTGCAATGTACTCGGCCTCCGTAGTAGAATCTGCAACTGTGTCCTGCTTGGAACTCTTCCAACAGATGGCTCCACCGTTCAGGCAGAATACAAACCCGGTCTGAGAACGAAAATCGTCTCGATCGGTTTGGAAACTGGCATCGGTGAAACCTTTAGCAATCAACTCCTCATCTCCGCCATATACCAGAAACATATCCTTAGTCCTTCTCATGTACTTAAGGATAGATTTCACAGCGGTCCAATGGCTGTTGCCTGGATTCGCTTGATATCGGCTGGTCAGACTCAGAGCGTACGATACGTCTGGTCTAGTGCACAACATGGCATACATGATAGATCCTATGGCTGAAGCATACGGGACTCTACTCATGTTCTCCTTCTCGACGTCAGTGGTGGGGCACTGACTTTTGCCGAGAATAGTACCAGTTGTGATAGGCAGTATTCCCTTTTTGGAATCGATCATATCGAATCGTCTCAGAACCTTATCAATATAAGTGTCCTGTCTCAGGCCAATCAACCTATTGGCTCGATCTCGATATATCTTGATTCCAAGGATATACTGCGCCTCTCCTAAGTCCTTCATTGAGAAACACTTACACAACCATCTCTTGACTGACTCAAGGAGCGGTTTGTTGTTTCCAATGATTAGTATGTCATCTACATACAGGACTATAAATGCAATGTGGCTCCCACTTACCTTCTTGTATACACAAGCATCCTCCTCATTCTGAATGAAGCCAAATTCTTTAATTGCTTCATCGAATCGGAGGTTCCAACTGCGAGAAGCTTGCTTGAGTCCATAAATGGATCTCTGAAGCTTACATACCTTCTTAGGTCCTTTCGGACATGTAAAGCCTGGAGGTTGTGTCATGTACACATCCTCCTCAAGGTTTCCATTAAGGAAAGCGGTCTTTACATCCATTTGCCATATCTCATAGTCATAATATGCGGCAATGGCTAAGAGGATCCGAATAGACTTGAACATGACTACCGGTGAGTAAGTTTCATCATAGTCAATACCATGAATTTGTTTGAAACCCTTCGCCACTAGTCTAGCTTTGTAAACATGGACATTTCCATCTTTATCAAGCTTTTTCTTAAAGACCCACTTACACTCGATAGGTCTAGCACCTTCGGGTAAGTGAACCAATGTCCAGACATCGTTCTGGTACATAGAGTCTATCTCGGATTTCATGGCTTCAAGCCATGACTCGCTATCTGGCCCTTTCATTGCGGCTCCATAAGTATAAGGCTCGTCGTCTTCTATCAAGAAGGATTCCCCATACCATCTATCGGGAACATGACGAGTCCTATTGGATTTCCTAAGGGTCGGTACTTCTTCAGGAGTTTCATCTACCGTGGATCTTGGGTCCAAGATAGGATCCACCATGAATGGAGGATCTACTTCCTGAAGTGAGCCTACCGAGTTCGTTAACTCGACTTGCTCATTTGATGAGACCCTTGAGTTCAATAACCCAACTCTCCTATTCAATGAGTTTCTTGAGTTCGATAACTCAACTTGCTCATTAAACGTGTCGAATGAGTTCATTAACTCATTTGGCTCATCATCTTGAACTTCTTCAAGTTGTACCGTATCTCTGACATTTCCTGATAAGAACTCTTTCTCAAGGAAATGCGCTGTCCTAGCCACGAAAATCTTATTTTCTGGCTTAAGGTAGAAATAATACCCTTTGGTTTCCTTTGGATAACCAATGAAATGGCACAAGTCAGCCTTTGGGCCTAGCTTGTCTACGTTCAATTTCTTGACGTAGGCCAAGCAACCCCAAACCCTGAGAAAGCTAATCTTGGGACGTTTCCCAAACCACATCTCATATGGTACTTTCTCAGCTGACTTGGTTGGACAATTATTTAAGGTAAGTGCGGCAGTTTGCAATGCGTAACCCCAGAAGCTGACATGTAGGTCGGTTCGACTCATCATGGATCGCAAACTGTCTAACAGAGTGCGATTCCTCCTTTCGGACACACCATTATGTTGTGGTGTTCCGGCCGGTGTGAGTTGTGAAACAATTCCACAATCTCTAAGATGAGCGTCAAACTCGTGGCTCATATATTCGCCTCCTCGATCGGATCGAAGAGTCTTAATAGTCTTGCCGAGTTGATTCTCTACTTCATTTTGGAATTCTTTGAACTTTTCAAAGGCTTCACTCTTGTGCTTCATTAGATAGACATAGCCATAATGGCTAAGGTCATCTGTGAAGGTAATGAAGTAGGAAAAACCACCTCTTGCAGGAGTGTTCATTGGACCACATACATCGGTATGTATTATCCCCAATAAATCAGTTGCCCTTTCACTCGTTCCAGTGAAAAGCGATTTGGTCATCTTGCCTAAAAGGCATGATTCGCATTGGTCATATGATTCAAAATCAAGTGACTTAATAATTCCACTTTCGTGGAGTTTCTTGATGCGATTTTCATTTATATGACCAAGTCTGCAATGCCATAGGTAGGTAGGATTCAAGTCGTTAGGCTTGTTCCTTTTAATATTTACGTTATATACCTCATGATCTTCATCTAGTATGAAAAGGCCATTTTGGTTTGAAGCTTTTGCATAAAGTAAACCATCACGATTAATAGAACACATATTTCTTTCCATAAGGATGGTAAAACCATCATTGTTCAAAACAGATATGGAAATAATATTTCTAGAAATAGCGGGAATACAATATACATTATTTAAAACTAAGACCATCCCGGATGGTAGTTTTAAATCTATCTTGCCCACGGCAACTGCAGCAACCTTTGCTCCATTGCCCACCCGCAAGTCCACCTCTCCCTTCCGAAGAGCTCTACTGTCCTGCAGTACCTGCATATTTCGACAAATATGAGAACCACATCCTGAGTCAAGTACCCAAGTAGAGTTATTAGAGGTGATAAAAGCTTCAATAACGAATATACCTGCCGGAAGAGTCCCACTCTTCTTGTCGTCGAGGTACTTCTTGCAGTTCCTCTTCCAGTGACCAGGTGTATTACAATAATGACACTGGTCAGTCCCCTTAGGACCTTTTGCCGGAATTTTGGAAGTCTGGGCCTTGACTGTTTTGATAGATCCAGTCTTGGCCTTTCCCTTCCATTTCCCCTTGCCTTTCTTAAAGGCCTTCTTGTTCTGAATCATCAGAACAGAGGGAGTAGGGGTAGAGCTCTTCCCACACTTCAACGCAGTATCAGCCGTGCTGATCATGTTATGTAACTCCGATAACGATTTATCGAAGTCATGCATGTTGAAGTTCATGACAAAGTTACCAAACTTGTCAGGAAGGGAACGGAGGATTATGTCAACGGCCAAATCCTTGGAAAACTGAGTTCCCAAAGACTCAAGTCTCTCGATGATCCCAATCATCTTGAGAACATGAGGACTGGCCTGTTGACCATTGGATAGTTTGCAATCCATGAGGGCACAAACAGCTTCGTACCGCTCATTTCTTGCCCGCTTCTGGAACATCTCTTCCAGTCTGCAGTACATGTCATATGCTGCCACATTTTCGAACTGAATCTGAAGATTCGGTTCCATGTTGGCTAGCATAAGACATTGGACATCCAATGCATCATCCACGTGTACATCATATGCACTACGTTCTAGCTCATCGGCATTATCTCCGGGTGGTGGAGGAAGTTCTTCCTTAAGAACATACTCGACTCTCTCGTGCTTGAGAACGATTCTCAAGTTACGAGACCAGTCGTTGAAGTTATTGCCATTGAGTTTACACTTCTCAAGTGTAGATCGGAGTGAATTTGAAGTTGATTTCTTAGCAGTTGCCATCTAAAAACATGCGAGTATGAAACGACATTCAGTTTAATTTATATGTAAAACATACGATACAAGTAAAGCATGCTTGAAATAATAATACGAGTACCAACAACCCCTCGAAGTGTACAAGTATACCAAGACCCCATGGACTTGGGTATGAGCGGCACACGCAATCATCCTCATAGTCCAATCCATGGGTAAGTCCTACTAGACTATCATATATTAATCATCCAATGATTATATATGACTCTTGGCGTCTATCATTAGTCGTTTTATGACACTATAGACTTCTTTTGCCAAACGGGCCGGTTCGATGGGCTAACCTGTAGCCACGTTTTAAGTAACCTTAGTTCACCATAAAGGGATGGATTACATTTGCCGGTTCGATGGGCTAACCTGTAGCGCATGTAATCCCATTGCCTCCTATTCCTATGAATCAAAGTGCCCATCTAGGGATGATCCACCCGAAACGTAGGAAAGTTTGACAACTTTGAACTTAGGTTTGGCAAACACTTAATTATAACGTGGAGGGGTTTAGATTAAACATGTAATCCACATTTCATGCATATCACAAAAGGTGTACATATACGTCAAGAAAATATATGTAAGCATGAAACATGACATGAATAATAAACACTTTAAAGGGACGTGATATGGCCTAAAGAACATTAAATAAAACTAGTCTAACTAGTTCTAAACTAAGTCCTTGGTCTCCGTCTTCTTGGACATCGCCATGCTCCAAGTCCGTCTCTTCATGTCTTGTTACATAATCAACTTTCGCATTAAATGGCACATGCGCCGCGAAAAAGAAATAACAATACAAGAATGTAAAACGACACATGCGTCGTATTTCAATATCAAGGACAGTACGCAGACTGTATTTCGAATAAATACTAGGCCATATCAAATCCCCATTCCATTCAGACTACAGTTTATATATGCATAACACATTATACATAAATCACATAAACATGCTAGGAATGGAATAAAACACACAAGCAACACACAACTCACACACATACTCACATTCAAATAATGTGAATCATAGTCATATATGCATATCATAACCTTTAGTTGTCCAACAACTAACATAGCCAATTATCGGAAGTTTTACCATAAGTTCAACATTTTGAACTAATACCCCAATTACATTCAAAGAGACTTAGCATAAGTTTAAGGTTTGAAATTCATAATAACTCAACCACAAACTTCCTTTCGATACTCAATTAAACAATTTAATTAGTACCGATAGGATAAAATCAACACTTTGACATACATGCTAATTTTAAACTATTTTAAACTTCTCAAAGAATGTTTTGAACTTATAAGATTATTTCCAAAACAATCTCTAAATCACCCATAACAAACCGAAAACGTCCATAATCATCAAATGACTTTGGGCTTAATCGATTCGTTTTGTTTCGAAAACATCGGGCGAAGTTATAGTCCATCGTGAGCCATGGCTCACGATGGAGCCACGATCAAACGGGGACAGGGGGGTTGCCCAGGCAGTCCGCGCGCGGACAGGTGCTGCGGACAGGGGCTGTCCAGGGAACAAAACGCGCGGACGCGCGGGGGGGGGCTTCCAAGGGCGTCCAAGGACGCGTCCAGAGAAGCCGCTCCCTGCTCCGGGCCAAGGCGTGCCGTGTCCAGGGCATGCCGAGGGTGCGCGTTCCAGTGGAGCCGTGTCCATGGCTTGCCTGGAATCACGCGGAACTTACGTTTTGTCGGGGAGGGTTTTCCGAATACGAAAATCGGCTACGGTTCATATATCGACATATATACTATATGGTACTACTTTAAACACTTCTAGAACATGTTAAACGTGTAATATAGCTCTGATACCATGTTGGAATATCCCGGGGTTGCAAGACACAATGAACTACGATAGTTCATATGTCTAGAAAACCCTAATTCGTTGATCGTTAGAACTTACACAATGAAACTAGCTCATAGAAGTATATGTTTAAAGGTAGTGTGAATATGCTACAAATAACATATAAAAGAGTAGTGCTACAAAGTTATACCTTTGAAGCGTGAGCGGAAGCTTTGTAAATCTTTAAGCGCTTATCCCCACACCTTACTCCTTTGCTTTCTCCTTGAAGAAATGTCTATCACCAAGGTGATATGAAACTACTATGAAATAGTCCACACCAATACCTTAGATAGCAATAAGACACACTTGGACTAGTGTGTGTTATTGAGGAGTATGTAGTCTTTACTACTATAGCAAAAATGTAGAACTAGTTCTACACTCTACACTTAGAGTTTTGCTAGAGGGTTGAGGTTGAAGATGAAGTGTGTTTGTTTGTGTTCTTGTGTTCTCTAGCAAGAGATATTCAAGACTTAGATTCATCTCTTCACATTCAATATCATCTTATGATATAGAATGGATGATGAAACATATTGCACACTAAACAAACACATTAACCATCCATATGGTTAATGCCTCTTGGTCCATGGAAGATGCTCTTACAAGAGTTCTTCCCAAGGGATACAAAGCCTTCCCAAGGCATAAAGTAGCCACCAAGATGTCAACTCCTCATAATGATGAGATTAGTTAATTAATCTTAATTAATTAATTAAATCATATCTTGTTTAATTAATTCATTAATTAATTAAATCATTTCAATAAATGATAATATATAAATATATATCTCACATATATATATATATACATAAACCCTAAATAGTGCGTCCGGAACTAATTCCGGGCGCACCATCGGTTCGGTCGGGACACGATCTCGATCGAACCGAAATTCCTCAATATGGATCAAATCCCTTATTCACTTTCGGGTCACTACTCGAAAGTATCTTCGGTAATTGTTATGTGTGTGACCTCATAGCCCGAGTAACGAAAGCATCGGGATTCAACGTATAAGACCGTATACACGAATCCCGAAGATCATCGTGAGAGCCTAGTCTGCCATTCGATGACCCCCGGCATTATCTCGGGTGAGACTACTGATAGTTCAGATAACTATCGGTTGTTGAACCGTATATATAGATGACATAGTTCACGGGCACTAATTGAGGAAATTGACACATCAATTTCCAACACATATACCAACCCATCCCTATAAGAACTATTCCAGCCGAAATAGCCCCCCTCCTCAATAACAATGAACCTCTCGAACCAAATGATCTCCAAGCCCTCCCACCTCCAGCCTCTATCAATCGAAACCCAAGCCCCAGCACATCCCCTACAAATGTTCTTGACAACCAAACTTCAGAATCTGATGGGGAATATATTGTTCAGAATAACAACAGAAACCCATGGACGGATGAAGAAATGGAGCTCTTCTTCGATCAACAAACCGAATTAGCAGCCCATATATCTTTTACTGAACACCAAAGGCAAACCATGAACCCAAGTAATCCTCCTCCTGACTCTTCAAACGCTGTTCGAGTACGGTACTATGAAGATTGGATCAAATTCAAAGATTTACTCAAAGGATTTGCCTCTGATTCAGATGCTTCATGGGACTCAAAAAGGGACAAAATTCTGAATCGAATAGGATTCAACAACGACAGTGATGTCTCTTCTATCCAAGGGTCTGATTTCTTCACTACCCCAATCTCAAACACCATCTCCAACACAAGCAACCCCTCTTCTAATGAAGTCTCATGGAAGTCTACATCCTCGGATTTCAAACCCGACTTCTATGCTGGGTTTGTCATGGGAAAGACGGACTCACTCATATGCATCTTTGGAATCGTTGCGGATTGTGTAAAAGAATGGAATAGGGAGGTGGAAGACAAGATAAAAATCTTCACTGATCTCTTCCACGAGCAGGATGAAAAAGAAAACACTCACTTTCTCATTTTTGGACCTTGGCTCAATAACCAGGAAATTCCAAATGGGATCAGATCAATTCTTCAACAAAAATGGATTTCAGGTTCATACGCCCTCAAACCTAAGTGATTCGAGACTCTCAATGCTGCAACGCACTCCATCCTCTCCAAAATCCATTCTTTCTATGCTACGATCTGCAAAACAAATTGGAATGTGGATTTCTCCCTCCAAGAAAGTGTTGGTTTTAGAATTATGACCGATCTCATCAGATTTCACTCATTCTTCCATGTTGGGCAAATTGAAAATTGGATGGAAGAAATCTGTTTTGTCAACAATCACAAGGCCGAAATTGGATGTAAGAGAGGGAGACTGTTTGAAGATAATGGCGAAGATGAGGAGATCAAATCTTACTTCCCGATTAAAAAAAGAGCTAGAAGAATTCCACTGCCTGATGAAGCTGGTCCCTCCAACTGGGAGGATGCGGGGCCGATGGACTGGGATTTTGAAGATTGCCCTGAAGAAATGGAGGATGGAATTGAAGTGTTAGATCATGTAGCAGTTGCTTCCCCTCAGGACCAACCTGATAATGGTATGAATAATACTCCCTTATCTTTTTCTCCTTCCTTTAATAAAATTTGTTCTTCTATTATTTTTAAATTATGCCCTAGCTTTTATAAACTCAATGAACGGATTTGGGTGGTTGTTCCTAAACAACCCCAAATGACGTCATGAAAATCCTCAGTTGGAACTGTAGAGGTCTGGGTAAGAAATCTACAGTTCGGCTCCTTTTAACTCTAGTTAAAAGATACAAACCTGATATATGTTTTCTTTGCGAAACTTTTTGCTCGGTGGATAAAGCTTCTTCTCTGTTATCTAGTCTTCTTTTTCCTCATAGTTTCGGTTTTAATGCATTAGGGCACAGTGGGGGTCTATGGGTTGGTTTTTCTTCTAATATTAATGTTACGCCAATTAATCTCTCTAAAAATCTTCTTTTATTTTCTATTAATACGGAATCTTCAACTCCCTGGACACTCGGCTGCCTTTATGGCAATCCGAATCTTCACTATCGCCCTGACACCTGGAATCTCCTATCTGACGTTATCCAACCTTACCTTTCTTCCCCCCTCCTCATATGTGGTGACTTTAATCAAATTCTCACCAGTACGGATAAATTTCCTCAACCCACATCAAATATTCCCGGATCGACCCCCTTTCTTAATTTTATCCAACACCTGGGTCTCGAAGACCTTCCGTATCTTGGATGCCATTACACTTGGGAAGGCATCCGAAATAACCGTACCATATATGAAAAACTTGACCGTGCCATGAACAACTTTGAATGGGGAAATATTTTTAAACATGCATCTTGCTCTATTCTCCCCATTCAAAGATCTGATCATAGCCCTATTGTCATCAATACTAAAACACCGCCAAACTTTTCTTCGCGACCCTTTAAATTAGAAAGTTTTCTCTCCAGGCTACCTGAATTTCCCTCAATCATCAACGAAGCTTGGAATTCCCTTCCTTTAGCCTCCCATTCCTCCTCTACTCACTCCTTCTCTTCTAAACTTAAACACACCAAAAACATTATAAAAAATTGGAATAAAAATAGAGTTGGCAACATTTTTGAACAAATAAAGGATCTCCAATCCACTCTTACCAAAATTCAAAACAACCCCCACTCCATTGGTAATCAATCTCTTGATAAAAACCTGAGATCGCAACTTGATTGTTTACTTGACCAAGAAGCTCTCTACTGGAAACAAAGAGCAAAAATCAAAGCCATTCATGAAGGGGATAATAACACTAAATTCTTCCATTCCCATGTTAAATTTAGGGCCAAAACTAATAACATTCTTGAACTCCTCAATGACAACAATGATCTAATTCATTCTGAACTAGAAATCCAAGACCTTTGCCGTAATTATTTCTTCAAACTTTACAATCCTGACACTCCAAGCTTACCTCACCCCTTAAACTTTAAAACAATCTCTAACATAACCACAATCCTCTCCCCGGATCATTACTCTCTCCTAGACCAACCTTTCTCCCCTGAGGAAATTAGACTGGCCCTTTTCCAAATGCCTCACAACAAATCTCCTGGGCCTGATGGATTCCCAGCTGAATTCTATCAAAATAATTGGGATATCATTGGTCCGGATCTCACTAGAACGATTCTAGATTTTCTTAATAATGGTCATATTCTAAAAGAAATCAACAATACTCTCATCACCCTTATTCCAAAAAAACCAAACCCTAATAGCTTGAAAGATTACCGGCCTATTAGCCTCTGCAATGTATCTTATAAAATAGCCTCCAAAGTCCTCGCAAATAGACTCAAACAAGTCCTTCCGAATCTTCTTTCTCCTTTCCAAAATGGGTTCATTAATGGCAGAGGCACCCAAGATAACATACTTCTTGCCCAAGAACTTACACACACCATCTATCACTCTAAATGTAAACGTACTGGCCTAGCCGGCATCAAAATCGACATGAATAAAGCCTTTGACCGTATTAACTGGAATTTTCTTATTGCTGTTCTCCAGAAAATTAACTTCCCAACCCATTGGATTAACCTCATTAAAGAATGTATTTCTTCTGTCCAATTCTCGGTTCTGGTTAACGGTTGTTCAACTACTCCATTCAAACCAACTTGTGGTCTTCGACAAGGAGATCCACTCTCCCCTCTCCTCTTCGCTATTTGCACGGAAGCCCTCTCAGCCACACTTCAAAAACATCAAGACATTAACAACTTGAAAGGTATCTCCATAGTAAGAAATGGCCCAAAAATTAGCCACTTATTGTTCGCTGACGATAGCTATTTCTTCATTCACTTGGATCAGAATAGTATCACCTCCTTTAAACAAATCATTGACGACTATTCTTCTGACTCCGGACAAATTATTAACTTCAATAAATCTTCAATTACTTTCAGTCCTAAAACCCCTCCTTCTATCAAAATAAAAATCATCTCCACTCTTGAAATTGAGGAATCTGAGCACTTCGGTCAATACCTGGGAGTGACTATTGATCCTCATAGATCTCAAAGGAAATTGTTTTTCGCTGAAATTGTGGATAAAATAAAAAACCGCATCCTCAGCTGGAAAGCCAAATTCCTGAACTTTGCTGGCAAAGCAACCTTAATCAAATCTGTTCTAACCTCCACCCTAGTCTACCCAATGGGAATCTTTAAATTTCCCCTCTCTATCCTTAATGAAATTGACAAAATCTTAGCTAATTTCCTTTGGGGAGGAAGCCATAGTAATTCCATCCACTGGATCAACTGGGATTTTCTCTGTCTCAGTAAAGAAGAAGGTGGATTGGGTTTCAAACACCTCCACCACTTTAATCTTGCTCTCCTAGCAAGAAACGGGTGGAGACTAATAAATAACTCAAATTCTCCCCTTGGCAAAATCTTCAAATCTAAATATTACCCTTACAACTCTCCTGATGAGATTGCCTCTCAACCCCTGACCAAAAATAACCCCTCTTGGGCATGGCGGGGACTTCATTCGGGCCTTCAACAACTACGCAAACACAAACAATGGACTGTTGGTAATGGCCTTAGTATTAACATCTGGAAAGACTCTTGGATACCTAGCCAGCCTACTGCTCAAATCATTAATCAACTCCAAAAATCTTGTCCAATACCTAACATTACTTCAGTAAGTGAATTAATGTTGGATAACTGCCATTGGAATACGAATATTTTACGAGCCATCTTCCCTACAAAAATCGTTACCAAAATCTTAGAAATCAGGCCCTCTCATTCTGATGATTGCTGGACATGGGATCACGGCTCTATTAATACCAAGCACATTTACAATAATAATCTCATCCATGATGAATCCACTATCAAAATTCCTTCGCATTTCTACAAAATAAAACACAAATCTTGGTCCGATCTATGGGCTCTTCCCCTTCCACATAAAATAAAAATCTTTATTTGGAAACTCCTTCTGAATAGACTTCCGGTAAAAAACCTCTTATCCAACAAAACTAAACACATAATCGACACTAAATGCCCCCTTTGCTCCAATCCTATTGAAACAGCTACTCACCTTTTTCTCCACTGCCCCCACGCTATTTACCATTGGACACAATATAACATTCCCCACACTCTTCACTTCAATGATTGTTGTGATTTCATCTGTCATTTTTTGAATAACCCTAAAGAGTTGATCACTTTTACTCAAATTTGTAGCATCCTCTGGACAATTTGGCTAACTAGGAATGATCTCATTTTTAGCAATAAAGCACCTGATCCTTCTTACTTCACCAATAGAGTACACGACTTCCTTTCCTCCTGGACTCAAAATCAGAGGAAAAAATTTTCGAAGCCCACAAGTATCTCTTCTCTAGGACTTGGAAGCAGGACAACACCTCCGGGAACCTTCTATTCAAGACAACTTGTCCACTCCTCTACGGTCAAGCATAATTGCAACAAAAGGGATTTCAAAATTACTATTGGTATTTCGGATGGAAACCCTTTAAATTGGTTAATTGGAATCACTTACAAAGGAAACCATTCTGTAATCACAGGGGATCGTATTTACTTGGACTTAGACCCAAATTCTAAGGAAATTGATATAGCTAGCTCACTAAGTGCCATCATCACTGGACTTCTCCTCTCAAAGGATGGAAACTACCATTCCGTTTATATTATTACTGATTATTTTTTCTCTCAGGTTTGGAGTAAGCATTTCATTACTCTCAAAAACGGCAATGACTGGGAAATGATTACTAGAAGCTCATTGGATCATTGCTGCAGAACTTTTTGGTACCCGACGAAAATCGGATGTTTTTGGAACCTCAGAGATGTAACCATTGATGAATTCAATGTGGATTGTAATCATTCTAAGTATCCAGATTCTAGACTTTTGAATTATGATGTTGTAAACTTTTATGACTGCCTTTATTGAATGAATGCATGAGTTATCAAAAAAAAAAAAACTAAAATGAGTATAGAGAGCACGTAAGGCAACACTATACACACAAAGTGATTTTTTGTGTATGAAATTACGATTTTACCTACCAAATGATTTTTTTCTTTCAGTACACTTCCAAATAGGGGGTAAAATTGTAATAACATACTAAAACTCTACTATTTGGTGTGTGTATTATAGATCAGGATAACACCCAAGAATCCTCACCTTCCAAATAGGGGGAAAATCGTAATTACACACCAAAACTCTATTGTTTTGGTGTGTGTATAAGACAACACCCAAGCATCATCACTTATATTTTGTCCTGACCCATTTCGTTCAATAATGTTTTAACTGTGCTCATTTGGTCACCTATATTTTAAAGATCCTCATTCACTCACTTTGTAGCATCTTCCTTCGTTAATTGGGTCATATGAAATGCACCCAGTTTGTCATGGAGCTAATTTTTGTATTATGTTTTTGTTTATATTGATTAAGAAATTTAACAGTTACCTTACAAGTATCATGTGATTAGCATATGACTAAGGTAATGATGAAATATACTATTGTACTGAAAGATTCACTTTTTTGTTCATGGGTGATCTAATTGGGACATTTAAAACAAGAGTGAGCGAATGGGTCCAATATAAAACATAAATGATGATCCATGTCTTTTGCCCAAAATAGATAACGGGGAGGTGAGGTAATGATTGAAATCAAGCACCATTATTGATTAATATGTGAACGATTATGTTGATCAAATTTCTTGGATCAAAAGGGAATAAAGTACTTTAATCATTCGTATATGCTAATGAAAAAGAGTTTTCAACCATTATATAGGACTTGACAGTCATGATAACTTTGAAGATAGTATATTTGTGTACAAAGTGTCTCTCATATAACTTATGTTACATGACGATTCTTAGACCTACAAGGTAGGATTTCATCTAATGGGAGTAATATGCTTTGACCTTGTCAGGCGTCTCCGGAACACGAGGATTATAATGACAAGTGTTGACTATAGCATGAATGTAGTGATGGAAAGACTTCTACGTTGTGAGGAATTCTTACGACCAAATATAAAGGTAGATTTCTGGGCTCTTAGTCATGATGGTTATTAAGGTGGCCACCTCCAGTAGTAGACTGGAAATCGCATCAACTCGTTCAATCAAGACAAGCGTAGTTGCAAGAGTTTGATTAAACAAATCTTATCATAGTTTAATTGTTAGAAATCGCATTGCGAAAGGATCGTTCTATAGCTAATCATCCAAAGGCAACTGAGATTGCTTGGATTATGGGTTAATAGTAACCTCATAAATATGCTCGTTGAACAGTTAGATTGTACATCCGATTAGTACAGTTAAGATGTTAAGCTCAAAGTAATAGTATATTCAATTAGTTGATATTTAGTATATTAAAAGGATCACTAGATTAATATTAGAAATTATGGTGGTTTATTAGGAGCGCTTATAATTTATGTAAAGATAATATTCGATTAAATAGTATAGTATATTAATACTAGTAAGTAAGCTCAAGAGGTTGCACACAAACAACAAACCAAATATATAATAATAATAATAATATAATTACTATTTAAAACAACCAGGAAAATGTGTGTAATTATTGAGAAGAATAAATAATATTGTACGAGAATTTATCACGATAAAATTTTACAATAGTAGGTATTCAAAAATGATGATAATTAATACCATCATAATGATGAAATTCGATTCCATTCACATTTTCCAACTTTTGGAAGTTAGAAAAGAAGATAAAAGGCTTATTTTCTTTTGGCCCCCTGAAGTATTGAGACGCTTTCAATTTACCCCCTGAATGATTTATCTTTTTAATTTACCTCCTGAACGATTTATCTTTTCAATTTACCCCCTATTTTTTTCGTTCCGCCCCCTAAAGTATTTTTTACGCCAAAAAGTGAATTGAGGTAAGGGCGAAATCGGAAATGCACATATAATTAGATTTTGAGGCAAAATTTGTAATAATTAAATATGTGGGTTCACTAATAAAATTCAAAAAATATTTTTCCTTAATAAATAATTAAAAAAATCCCCCTCCTTCTTCCCCACCCCACCCCTACCCAACCCCCCACCCCCTCCTTCATCTTCCCCGTAACCCCCCCCCCCCCCAACCCCCAACGCCTTCATCTTCCTGACAACTAAATAATTTTCTAGTTTTACTCATATGAAGCTTAAATAATTCACACACATGATTGCTTCATGTATTTCCAGTTGGGTTTATCTAAAATCCCCATTTTTCTGAAGATGATCACTCACCAAATACTCCAAAATCAATAACTATCAAATCTTCTCAAAAACTTTGCAAAAACCCTGTGTACTTTCCAACAATGAGTACTACTGAGCAACATAGTGTTATAAACCTCACGAAAACCCCCATTTTTCACCCACAAAACCAGAGAAATTTGAACATTCAAGTTAATTTTCAACCTTCTAGGACACCTAGAGTCCTTGAAATAAAGCAAGAGGCTTGCAATCTTTTCAAAATGGCAGATGTTATTATGGTGAAAATTGCAAGTACCAACATGTTAGTGAACCCATGAGAACAAAAATGCATGAGGTGGGTCGGTTTTTTGAGGGGCAAAGAACGGGAAACAAAAATTGCTGGAAGTTGTCCATATAAATATAAGGTCCGCACCATTTGAAATCATCTTGTACGTCTTTCTTTTGGCTCTATGTTGTGAATGTCTTGACAATCTGAAACATTATACAGCAAAAATCGTGGAGTAGCAGAATTTTTGTCGAAGTTGATTGAAGGAAGAAGGAGGGGGTGCGTGGAGGGGTTGGGTTGGGGGGGTGGGGGTGGGGTGTGAGGAAGAAGGAAGGCTTAATTTGAAAATTATTGTTTTGTTATTATTAAAAAGTGCCCAAAAAAATTAATGAGTGTGTTATTCCAAGTTCACCCTTCATTTAAAACGAAATTTAATACAATTTGATGTTTCAGGGGGTAAATTGAAAAGATAAATCGTTCAGGGGGTAAATTGAAAAGATAAATCATTCAGGGGGCAAATTGAAAGCGTCTCAATACTTAAGGGGGCCAAAAGAAAATAAGCCAAGATAAAAAACCTCTCCTCCACCCTTGAAAACAGTAAGAAACATAGAGGAAGCAAGTATCATTTTCTTTCTCAATTTTCAAGCATACACATCAAAGTTCTAGTATAACGACCGGGGATTCGGAGCACAATTATTAGTGTAGATTTTATCTTGGAGGCATTAGACTTCAAACGCTCAACTCGCACCCGCTACACTTTTGGAATAAGGTGTACAACAACCTTGGATAAATATGATTGTATTTTAGTAAGGATCGATAGTTTTATGTATATATAATTTATATTTCGAACATAAATTGATACATTATACCTTTAAATCTAAATAAACCAAATGTTTTATGAAGAAAATGCATTTTTTTTTTTCAAATAAAGATATATTACCTTAAAACATTATACATCATACGTGGGGCAAATACCCCGACGAAAGGCTAACAGTTAGATCGAATTAGATAATAGATGGATAATAGATGGACGAGTGAGGCAACAGGAGGGAAAGGACAAAGGGACGTTTAGGGGTTCAATGCCTTCCACTCCCTCCAGACTTCAACACAATAGTAGTAAGTTAGAAGGTCAGGAGTGCTCGCAAAGCTTAAGTAATCCGAGCCAGGCCCTTAGCCGTAGTAGTGCAATGCTAGCCCCCATAGGATTTTCTCTCCACCCATGTAGCGAGCTTTGGGCCGGTAAATCCGGCCTTAGGTACCAAGTGTGTGGCACCCCTCAAGCTTAATAACTCGAGTAGAAGAGTCCACGAGGCTAGCCCATGACATGACAGTAGGGGAACACAAGAGCTGTAAGGCTCAAGGCTGGTCAAGAAAAAGCTGGCTCCCTTAGGATTTTCTCCCCACCCATGTAGCGAGCGTTAGGTCGGTAAATCCCAGACCATAAAGGCCTTAGGTACCAGGTGTGTGGCACCCCTCAGACTTAATAGCTCGAGTGGGAGAGTCCACGAAACCTAGCCTGAGAAGGGGTAATATTACTGCCAAGCAAAAAGATTGGAGTGCAATGCTAGCTACCAGAGGATTTGATATGGGCCACATTGGCGACCCTTCAAGTCTACTCCTGTGGAGCTAGCTCCAACCAAAAACATAGGCAACCCATTCTTCTCAGAAGACCTGCTCATGAGAACCATAGCTAAGTCACCCTAGTCGCCAAGACTAGACTATCAATACCTGGCAAGGAAACAAAGCACCCCCTAGCTTGCTAGCAAATACATCATGAATAGAGTGTGGAGTAAGGAGAAGACCAAGTACCCCAACCCTTCATTCGTACCCCCCTTATATAACCCCACCCACCCAACTAGAAAGAAATATGATCTAACGGGAAAAGCCTATTCAAAGTCCTATAAGTACACAGTTTAACTCTAGTTACAATATCTTCTGGAGTACAAGTTACACCACCGAATGCCAAGGCATTCCTTGCCTTCCAAATCTCGTGAATCATGGTACAGAAAGCCAGCAACACAGCCTTAGCCCTCAGCGTTCTGCAGCCATAGTCCTTCCTGATCCACTTCAGTGCTCTTTCCAGCGTCGTCATCTACCGTCGCATAGTCAACCAGTCCCTTATGGCACTCCATACAGCATGCGTGAAGGAACACGCAAAGGACATGTGCTCCTGGGTCTCAGTCTCCGACCTGCAAAAAACACAAGAAACATCTTCCAAATGCATAAAAGATAAGGTATCCCGAGTAGCCAAGCGCTTCCGACATGAGAGCCATGTAGTGAACGAGAACTTAGGTGTGATATATGGCTTCCAAATAAGTCTCATCCATGGCCTACACTCATGGCATACACGCATAGCATCATACACTAACCCCGTATCCAATCTATTAGCGACACAGCACCTCTGAAGGCCAGTAATAGTGGCCTCACGGCCACCATAAATGCCAAAGAGAGTGTTGCGTATACCACAAAGCAAACGGGTTATCCCACAAACTCACAAACCCATTTGAAACTATAAAAATAAGTTATGTTTAAGTAAACGGGTTATCCCACAAACTCGTAAACCCGTTTGAAATTATAAAACTCATATGAAACTATAAAAGTGAAGTCATGTTTAAACAAGCGGGTTAAAACCCGTATTATAAAAGAAAAGACATGCTTAAAAAAGCAAGCCAACCCGCAAAAAAAAAATCCGCCTAAAATAACCTACGGGTCCAAACCTGTTTAAAACTAACAATTTTACGGGCGAGTGCAAACCCGTCTAAAATGTGCCCGATCTGTCAGTTGCTCATGAGTCATGCCTACCGGTAAGATCATCATGAAGAGTTGTGGAACAAATGAACAATGTTTACATTATCATCTACCTTATATCCTATATATAACAATCTTTACATTGTTTAGTTTTAATGTGAATATATTCTCATAAATAATTATACTTTTTTTTTTACACACACTACCTACCACTTTATATATTTTGAGATTTGAAATATGATTACTACCAAATTGGGAGTATAAAACAAATTGATAGCACAACCTTGCAAGATCTTGAGTAAGACAGAGTGTCTTAATCTGGGGGGTTACTATCATACTATGTGGTGATGTGATATGCATACATATTAATCATATTATTATTAAATAAGAATATCAAGCATATAAAAAGTAGTTGTTGCCAACTTGCCTACATTATACACATTTTTTTGTATCCACCTACCCCATACCCAGAGAGACTTCCTTCTTTCACCTACCACCGGCATAAGAGTAGTTGTATCTACATTATGGGGAGCCAAAATCCATCCACAATAGTACTGCCTCCATGTTGGACCCGTAATTTTAATTTAAGGTATTCATTTTATCATTTATGATACAAAAAATAAATATAGACATTCTATGTTTGTAAATTAGGGATAAAAAATAACAAGTAGCTACTGAATACATTACAATTGAAGAGTATTACAAATAACTAAAACGAAAATGGCTAACAGAGTTAACATTTAGGATATATAGTATTCCCTCCGTCCCTAAATGATTGGTTCATTTTGACTTTTTAGGTCAACAAAACACAATTTCAAACATAAATATCTCATACTCTACATATGAAAAAATTATAAAAAGTTCATAGTTCAAAAATATATATTGAGACGAATCTAACAAGATATCACATGATTATAGTATTTCTTATTGGGTAACGACAATTATTGATCAAAGTTTTTAAAGTTTGACGATGTAAAATCAAAATATACTAATCATTTAGGGACGGAGGGAGTACAAATATAGGAGAGAAGTAGAGATAACTGATGTAACATATGTCGGGTGTTTGATAAAAGTATTAAGAACTTAAACTTAATGAATTTAGACATTTTTTTAATAAGTTTGTGTGTTAACTACTTCTTTTAAAGACTGAATCAAATAAAACATGGTCAAAATTCGTAACAGATTTTTAAGTTTAAAATCTTAACTTAATTTTATTGTCTTAATTAATTCATTAGGCGTAAATATTAATTTTTCAGATCTATCCTCCACCTCACACCCGTTTCTCTTTCTTTTCCTCACGCCTCTTTCTCTTCCTCCCCTCATCTCTCAACTAATTCTTTATAAACCACCTTCCTCTTCAAAAATAAATGAAATTGTAATTAATAGAGAACTAGCATCTGATGCAAGTCACCAAAAAAGATTAAAATTGTTTACCTTTTTATTTGTTCTATACAAAATTGATAGTGTAAGAATATAATATTTTTCATATATGTAATCTCTTCTATTTTTCAACAAGAATTTCTTGATAGTTTGTAAACTATATTGGTAATTGATGAGCATACTTAAATTAAATAATTTATTCTATAGACAATGCAGACTATTTCTTTGAACAATTTGTTTATGACAACATAACAGATGATACTTTGCAAGGAGGTGACGATAGAGAGTCTTCTAGCCAACACCAATAATATACTACAAGATGCGCTAATCAAACATATATAGTTAGTTTACGTGAGCAAATTGTTGGTCAGTTTGGACTTCTAAGTTAATTACAACATAAACTATTGGATTTTTCATTAAATATTCTTGTTGTATTTTATATGTAACTTTGAATTTTCAATATAGTCCCAATTATCTTTCGTTATTCTCTTGAGATTTTTAATAAAAAACGTTTGATTCAATTTTTCGAAGTTATGATATACTTGTTTATGTGTAAGGAATTACAAAATATTTTAGTTTTGAAGTAATTTAAGAAAAAGTAATGTTTCATCGACTTTGAGTAATTTAGTTTAATATTTATATTTTTGTTAAATTTAAAATATATATTTAATCATATTTACCATTTTGAAATTATTTATAAGTTAATAATAATATTTTTATATATTTTTGAAAGGTAAAAGTTAAATGTGTGACTAAATTATTAATTTTTAAGGTTAGGCACATTGTCAATATAACTCATATTCAGTCTTTTTCTTTAAATTGTTAAAATTTCAATTATTTTAAATTTATCAAACATATCATTAGACTTAATCATTCGAATGATTAATTTTTATATAACATAGTCATGTGAATACTATAAATAGGCCTGCCCATGTGTGCATGTCTACATGCAATAAATTTAGGACTACCAGTTCTATCATTGAGGTTTGGACCATGAATCTAGCTCATTAATTTTTCATTCTTTTTAATTAAAAATAGTCAAACAGTAATTCAAAGATTCAAGCAAGTCATGATCGCTAAAACAAATCCATCCCAACGGACTAAATCTTACCGGTGAAAACATAAAATACATCCTATATATAATCCACCGAGAGGTGAATTAGTTATTACAAATGAAACCCCATGATCTCCATATTTGTAAGAATGAAAATGTCAATATATTTGTAGGAAATATACATGAATATAATTATATTATTTAAACTTATGAATATTTTGTACATAACTACCCATCAATATTATCAAATAAATTTATTTTTCATTTTTCTAAAAATGACTTGCAAAAAATCTTTTAATATTTATTCAATAAATTATTTAAGCTTAGTTACTAGGAGTTAAATACTTACATAAAATTGTAAATTTATTCAGTGATTTTACCATGCACATGTATTTTTGAAATTCACAAATAATGTTTATCATAATATATTTATGTAAAAATTAATTTAAAAAAACATATATTATAAATATAATAAACAAATTCGCATAGACCGGACTGTGTATAAACAGCTAGTGTGATGTAACATAAAAATAGTTTATTACAACGGTTAATATTTTTTGCTTTTTCTTTTTGTAATTTACATGAGGTGAGTATTGAATTCAGTACCTTCAAGGTATGTTTGATAAATTAAAAATGTGGTGCTCCTTATTGAGGAATAAATATTTCTGGAGTCCTAACTAGAGTAAAGTTATGTAAGTTTTCTATAATATATCAAATGTGTGAAATCGTCACAGTCAAGATTCTCAAACACCCCTTAGATTTTTTATTTTAATCATTTTAACACATGATTCACTCCTTATGCGAATTAAACTTACGTCGGTGAAGGAAAAATCTAAGTATTTAAGCTATGTGGTGGGGCAATTTTCCTATTATGCTCATCTTCCCTGGCATGTGCTTAATCCGTTATATTTAACTTGTTTCATTTTTCTAGCCTTAATTTAATTTTGTATTTCTAAATAATTCTAGCATAATTAATTACAAATTTACTTTGTTAATGTACTTTTTAATTAATTTTTATTATGAGGTTAATATTTTTAATATACTTTTTGACTACTTTTTATTTTTTTTAATACATGTGTAAATGACTATAAAAAATAAATGACAGAGAACGGAGGAAGTATCACATTACAACAATACAACCCTAATTATGTTAAGAAAGTTTTACTAATAGAAGTGCATTGTGAGTAAAGTTCATCGCACAAGAACTCTGTTCGAAAATAATAAGAATAATGTAAGAAAAAAATTCATATTACAAAGCATCAACTTATAACCTTGACTTTAAAGGAAAAAGGAAAAAGAATTAAACCATCCCAACATCTAATTACTTTGCTTTAATTGTCCTATGTAGTAAGAACAAGAAAACAAATCTTGAGCCCGAGATTCCCAGTGTACACTCGACGAGTAGCTGCTTCGGATCCCCAAATCTCGAAACAAAAAATAACATTATTCTGGTACTGGTGTCAACAATGGCTTATTAGAGAAAAAGGCTTCCAAATTCCCCATAACTAACTGAAACACATCAAAGAATCCCTCCTTTGTGAAAGCTGCTCTGTGGGGAGTCATCACAACATTCTCCATAGTGGACAATTGTTTTGGGACATTTGGCTCATGCTCAAAGACATCAAGCCCAACTCCACCAATTTCACCTCCTACCAAACACTCAACCAAAGCATCCTCGTCGATTATAGCCCCTCTTCCAACATTTATCAACACACCATCTTTTCCTAGTGCCATCAGGACTTCGTCGTTGATCATGTGGCGCGTTTGCTCTGTTAACGCGCAGGAGACGATTAAAACGTCGTTGTCCGACGCCAATTCCACGACGTCTGAGTAGTATTTGTAAGGAAATGAGGCTTTCCTCTTCCTTGAAGTGTATGATATTGTGCATCCAAAACCTTCCAGCCTTCTTGCTATCATTGAACCTATGTTGCCTAGTCCCACAATTCCAACTCTTTTTCCTCCCACCTAAATTTCAAACAATGTATACAATAATGTTAAGTGAAATCAAAGAATTTAGTCAATCAAGAGAAATTTTGTTTTAAAAATTAAAAAAAATTATATTTCATGGCACCACCGCACGTTTAGTGTGTTCGATATTTTTAATGTAAAATAATATTAAACGTTTAATCATGTAAACGAACATGAACCATGTACAATCAGTGATGAAAACAGTTTTCACCTACTTAATTTGTTGATAATAGTATAATTTGAACACCTAATTTAATTAATCTAGAACAACTGGATTCGTTTGTAACTATGTGTAGCATGTGACAGATCTTAATCATGTAGACCTCAAAAAGATATTAAAAATAATTGAAAACCCACCATGGCCTATGGGATATTATTTAATGCTTCTACATAATATAAGTTGTTGATTGTTGAAAAGGACACGGACTTTTCTCTATATAAATCCTACAATATATGCATAAACTCACCAAACCCCCCATGACTAAAAGAAAGTGTTGACTTACAATTTTAACGATCTCGTCGTCTCATATTTTGAAAAATTGCAAGATGTATACCATGAGATATGCGTCAGATTGTTAATGGACTTAAGGATGCCGTTTAACCACTTCCACACACAATAGTATGAAGTATGAACTAATGCAAAAGATGTTCATCACATGGACAAAGAGCTAGACTCGTCACAAGAACTCCTAACCGCTAGATCATTCGATGTTTTCGGAATAATAAAAAAATATAAAACCAACCTTGGAACCAAGAGGAAACTGCACACCAGTAGGCCAAAGTCCATTCCTGATAAACCTATCAGCCATGGAAATCTTCCTCAAAACATCAATAAGCAAACCAATAGACATATCAGCAACATCCTCTGCATAAACAGAGCCAGCATATGTTACTGCAATCCCCTTTTTCTTGCAGACACCCATGTCTATATGTTCCAACCCTGTACTTTCTGTAACAACTATCTTCAACAATGGAAGTTGAGATATAATATCCTTTGTAATAGGTGTTAAACCAGAGCAAAATATAGCCTCAACATTTTGAGCTTCACTTTCTATGAAACTCTGTATAGGTAATGGAGATTCCCATGCCTTGAGCACTTTGAATTTCTTGTGGAACTCTTTTTCATATAGTTGGAATACAAAAGTTGTCCTCAAGATTAGGATTTGGGGGAGTTCTCTCTCTTCTTGGTTGTTTTGGGTAGGCATTTTCTTGATTTTTTAGGAGAGAGAGAGAGAGAGGGGGGGAGAGAGATTGATGTGGTATAAACTTGAAGTTGTATTATTTCTCCCCCTTATATGTTGGAAAGGGTTATTATTTATAAGGTAACATTTGGAGCCATGTTGCTCAAAATGTGATGTTTCTATTAACCTTCTTAACACAAATGTGACACATACATTTGACATTTCAATTTCAATTTGTGTGAAGTGTAGGAATTTTCTACGAAAAATGTGTGTAGTATATTTCATGCTTATATATATTTAAATGATTGAACTTATCCCGAACATAATTTAAATGATAAAAAATTAGAGTGTAAGGTGTTAGCAATGAAATCTTGCCTCTTCATGCAACCCGGTTCAATTATTATTATTCTATTAGGAACAAATCTTGTGTTTCGAAATGGTTAACATGCAAACTCTAGTTCCTGATCAGGTGAGACACATCCCATAAATAACTCTGACATCATATCATATGTAGAGAAGAAAACTGTCAGGATTATTAGGCGGAGGATTTCAACCTTTTAAATGATTGATCTTTTTCAATTCCTTTCTAGAGCAGAAGTTTTTGTTATAGTAACCAAAGAACATGTGCCTTTTATAACTTCTGAATTTTAATTTATAATATGAATATGAAATTATTTTAGATAAATTGTTAGGCTAATACGCAAGTAATCCTAGCCTATAAGCCCGCAATATTAGAATTAGGGTTAATGTTTACCTATAAATATAGGCACCTATATAATGTATTGACAACAAGAACAACAACAACTATTATTATTTATCAATAAAATATCTCCCCCTATATTTTTACATGGTATCAGAGCCTATCGATTTTTGAGGCCTAAATACACATTCCGTTGCCCTGCCGGTGGGTTTCTACTATGTAATACTCAACGGCGGGATTTCGTTGATATTATTTTTTCTATTTTTTTTTTTTTTACAATATTTGTTGAAAATATTGTTTTATTGAAATTTACTACTATATTCTTGTTGCAAACTCATGGAAATTTAGACAAATTACCATGAGTTTGAGGGAGGGAGGGAGATATGATTATCAACAATGGGAGTATCCCGTTGAAAAAAAAAAGAAAAAAAGAAGAAAAATAAATTGATTTATTCTACTTCAAGTTGAAGTGGAAGTTTGAACGAGATCTGACAGGTTCGAAAAGGATGGCGTTCCTGGTAGTTATCGATTGACGAATTACGCATGGTCTGGCGAGTCCTATACGCAAGGTCTGGCGAGTCCGATACGCATTGTCTGGCGAGTCCTATACGCATTGATCTGACAGGTTCGAAAATGATGGCGTTCCTGACAGTTACCGATTGGCGAATTACACATGGTCTGGCGAGTCCTATACGCATGGTCTGGCGAGTCCTATACGCAGAGATATGACAGGTTCGAAAAAGATGGCGTTCCTGGCAGTTATTGATTGACAACATGCGTATTCTGGCAATTTCGATACGCACTGATCATGGATCCGGCTTGATCCAAATTACTTTTTTTTACACTATTATTTGATGTATTGCAAACTCATGGAAATTCTATAAAATTACCATGAGTTTGAGGGAGGGTGTTAGGCTAATGGGCAAGTAACCCTAGCCTATAAGCCCGCAGTGTTAGAATTAGGGTTAATGTTTACCTATAAATATAGGCATCTCTATAATGTATTGACAACAAGAACAACAACAACGATTATCAATAATATATCTATCTCTCTCTATATTTTTACATAAATAGATATTATGTTGTACATTAATTATCAGATTTTTAATATAAATTGTAGTATGTCAAATCAACACAAATACATACTAACAAGAATAATTATTAACTAGAGTGATTGTAGGATTTATAAATATATATATATATATATATATATATATATATATATATATATATATATTATCTTACAATTCTGATAATTAATGTAAAACATAATACCGTATATATACGATAATGTAAATATATTTATCCCGTCTCTTTTTCAATGATCATTTACTGTTACACAAAATTTAAGTAAAATTTGAATCCACAAACATAATTTTTATAATACCTTTTCTTATCAAATTTAATAATATAAATTTAAAAGACATTCTTATTTAGGAAAATAGTTTTTAAAATTAAGAGATGGAGGAAGTATAAAAATAGGTATTATTATGAATAAATTATAGCAAATGATATATTATGTGGAGTAGTATATTATTAGAGCATATGCGCGGCTGCTAATGAGTAGTATATGTGTTGGTGAAGTTTGGTGAAAACATAGAAGAGTCTGCTTATTTAGGTGTCCACCTGCCAGTCAACATTTCCACCAAGTAGATGCATGTATTGTTGTTATTTATATATTATACCTAATTATTCATTGCTTTTTTATGATAGAAAACTGATTTTACAATGATGACCACATTTCAATTGCAAAATTAGTATTTCTGAGCGATAAATTTGGCAAAGTACCACGATTTGAGGCTCAGATTTAAATAATACCATGATATCTTTTTTAATTGGAAAGTACCACAAAAGTTAGGTGAAGTCACTAAATTGCCCCTCATTAAATCTATTATACATACATTCATCTCATTCTCCATTTCTTCAACTCATTCTTCATCTCATTCTCCATATCTTCATCTCATTCTCTCTCGCTCTCTCTCATTCCGCCGCCCCGCAGCCCACCATCTTCACCGGAATAGTCATCTTCACTTTTCTTTATAAATGCTTTGGTCCTTTAAACTTGTTTTTCTTAGAAAAGTTTAAATCTTTTTCAATTTAGTTGAGTTAAAATCACGTTTTTCAATATAGTTGATTTAAAAATCACGTATTTTGATTAGTTATGTACTTTATATGTATTGTATTTTTGTTATTTGAATGTTTTTGAACAAAAGTTTGAATATTTTCCAAAAAGTTTGAATCTTTTATAAAAAGATCGAATCTTTTTTAAAAAGTTTGAATCTTTCCTAAGATTTTTATGGATATGTGGCTAAATTTGTATTGAAAATGATAGATATATGTGTAAAGTTTGTTCTTTTGGTACTTTAATATTGTTTTTTAAACAAAAATTGATGTTGATATAGATATATTGTGTGTAATTTGAAGAATTGATGTTGTTTTGGAATAAAAGTTTGAATCTTGGGGGTATTATTGATATATTCTCGTTTCTTATAGTATAATGAAGTATAATGAAGAATTATGTTGGTATTATGTTGATATAGTCTCGTTTCTTATAGTCCATTGTTATTATAGTCTCGTTTCTTAAGTTTTTGTTGCACAATTTATGGTTCTAACAATGTTTAATAAAATAATGTGGCTAAATTTGCATTAAAAATTATAGATATATGTGTAAAGTTTGTTCTTTTGGTACTTTAATTTTGTTTTTTTGGACAAAAATTGATGTTGATAGAGATATATTGTGTGTAATTTGAAGAATTGATGTTGTTTTGGAATAAAAGTTCGAATCCTAGGGGTATTATGTTGATATATTCTCGTTTCTTATAATATAATGAAGTATAATTTATTATAATGAAGTATAATGAAGCATTATGTTGGTATTATGTTGATATAGTCTCGTTTCTTATAGTCCATTGTTGTGTCTTTATGTGTAGTTACAATTTAGAGCTTTTTAGTTTCGGTTTAATAGATTATAACAATGTATAATAAAGTATAATCGAATATACATTTTATAATATATATGTACTTTATGTGTATTTACAATTGATATAAATGTACAATGAAATGACTTGAGAGTTGGTTTACATGGGCTTCAAGTTGAATGGAAAGTTGGGGAAGAATCGTTTGGAGGAATTAGAGATACCATATATTCGAAGCAGGTAGCAGCGGTCCATTATTAAACGAAGAGGACCATGGAGTAGAGCATCAATCGACATTGACGCATGATTTAAGGAAGAAAAATAATGCAAAGATAAATCATGACAAATTTAAGTTAGTTGTGAATTTAAAGCAATTACAACGTAATATAATGGATTATAATAGTCATTTGAACCCAAAAAACTTAGTTTTAAAAAAAAAACATAGTTTAATGCTATCAATTTTCATTAGGGGTAAAATAGTCACTTCGCATAAAAAATGTGGTATTTGCCAATTAAAAAAGATATCATGGTATTATTTAAATCTGGGCCTCAAATCGTGGTACTTTGCCAAATTTCTCATTTCTGAGCTGTCAAATATATGGGGGCCGTCAATTTTTTTCTTTTGACAATTTACACAATATTATATTGATTTTTTTTATATAGTTAGAAAGAGTCATTACAGTGGTAGGATAATTGTACCACTATTAAGGCTATTACAAAATATAGAAGTGGCATGATCGAAAATAAACAAATGCGATGTACTAGTACAAAAACTGGAGAAGAAGAATACATCCGGCACGATAGACAAAATTGTTCTCCAAAAAAGGTTTGCATCGCCAAAATGATCTTTTCAAAACGAAGTCCATGCCTTCTTCCTTGCAAAACCCGGAGAGCATCTAGCTAAGACCTGTGAGAAAAGCAGGTCAATAAAGATAGAAATGGAGGCTGGCCTCCTATTCGTAGCAATGATAACACCCAAGATCAGTGCTTGGAAGATTAACTCATCAAGGGAAACTGATGAGTTTGAGTCTTCCAGAATAGTTCCTAGAAGGACATCAAAACCATCATACAAATGCAACTTCCAGGATCCATGAGTGGGATCCGAATAGTAAAAAACAAGAGAAAGTTGATTTTTCTGAGAAGCACCAGTGCGTTGATCATTAGCAGACACAGAAACAGTAGCTGAAACCCGAGGTAACTGTCGAACCAGTGGAGCAAAAGCAATCTTTCCCCAAATACACAAGAAAGAGAATCTCAAATTGTGAATAACAAGTAAACTGAAAGCATTACCATTAAACACCAAGTCATTTCTAGTAAGCCAAATATTTCAGAGATTATTAAAGAGAAATACCATATTATATTGATAGTAGAGTGGTTAAGAAATACAAAATATTCATACCAAATATATATAACTGTTAGATTTTGACTAAGTTTGAAATTTTGATCTAACATCAGGTTGATTATGTATATTGACGGATTTAAACGTTTTAAAGTGATTGTTTAAAATTGACATAATTTTCAAAGTATCTGTTCAAAACACTTAAATATAGTCAAATAAAAATTTAAATGCTAATTTTTACATTAATTTTTTTTATTTATTTATATATAATTTTATTTTTTACAAAAAAGTACATGTTCGAGTAAACGGACTGAACAACAACAGCAGGTCCACCACTGATCATGTAGAAGCACGTCAAAAGCATCTAGCAGTGAAGTTCTTATGATTTCAAAAAAGTGGTCCATTCCATATTAGGCCCATTAAATTTCTTTTTTATGATAGTAGATTCCTATCCTCAGAGTTTTTTCTTATGTGATAACTTAAATGTGTTATTTTGGTGATAACTCTATTGTTGATCGTTGGATTAGTGTATTTTAGGCAGTTTCTGATTTTGTGGCTGAGATTGAATGAGGGTAAATGTGGAAGGGAAAATCTAACTTTTAAGTGAGAAAATTAGGCACCACTCTCCTAATAGTGGTGTGAAATACACACACGCCTCATTTAATATCCAATTAAATGCAACCGTTTTACAATATTTACTTCCGTATTTTTCTCCCTTTTAATTAATTATAGATAAACAATAATGTCATTAGTAATTGATAATACTAGATGATAGTATGTAATACAAAATTAATTTTATTTTTAAAATATTAGACATTATTATTATATAAGAATAAATTATTATTTTAATAATATGACACAAGGTATATGTGTAAATAAATATATATGGTAACAAAAAATATATGAATATTATTAATATATAAAATAATATTTATTTTTAATAATATTATTTTAAAATAATATATAAAATAATATTATTAATATATAAAATAATATTATTAATATATAAAATAATATTTATTTTTAATAATATTATTATTAAATATATGTGGATAATAACATTATTTCTTAGCTGACAAGAAAAGCTGAAATAATAATTAAATATGTAGAGAATATGTTTACATAATAATCGTCCTATCATCTAGTATATAATACAAAATTAATTTTATTTTTAAAATATTAGACATTATTATTATATAAGAATAAATTATTATTTTTAATAATATGACGCAAGGTGTATGTGTAAATAAATATATATGGTAAAAAAAAAGTATTTGAATATTATTAATATATAAAATAATATTTATTTTTAATAATATTATTTTAAAATAATATATAAAATAATATTATTAATATATAAAATAATTTTGGTAGGATTTTTAATGATTTTTTCATAATTGAGAATCAATTCAATCTATTTGTCCATTTAATTTGTGTGGTCAAGAAAATTGGCTGAATTATAGGTAAGAATTAATTGTTGCATTATTTGGGGAGAGTGGGAGGGGGGAATTAATGAATGGTGTGTATGTGGCGTGTGAATTGTGTTAAGGGGGGAAGAAGTTTTCCTAAAATAATTAATTGGAATAAATGATTGTATAATGCCTAAATTGTCCTTTGTTATCTATGTGATAACACTTTGGTGTTATCACATAAGTCAAAATCCCCTGTACTCTATACTCCCTCCGTTCTCTTTTACTTGTCTTTCTAGCCTCATATTTTTGTTTCTAAATACTTGTCTTTCTAGCATAATTAATTACAAATTTACATTTTCAATGCACTTTTTGATTATTTTTTACTATGAATTTATCAACCAACCAATCATATAGTTTTAATTGATTGTCATTTTACATTTCCAATGTACTTTTTGGTTATCTTTAACTTTTTCTTAATCATTGTGCACATGGCTAGAACGACAAGTAAAAGAGAACGGAGGGAGTATAATATAAGGATTATTTCATTTTTTTAGTTTAACTTTAATTAACAATAAGTAATTAATAATATTTTAACAACATATTTTGTAAAAATATTTCTAAAGATAAATTTATTGAGATCAATATTATATTTTTTAAATTGAAAATTAATGAAAAAAATTCTTAAAAATTGAAGGCAAATTTACAATTTAATGATTTCCCAGATATCGTTAAAGACATGGCCCCTACTAGGCCTGTGATCGAGCCAAATCGAGTCAAATAATTGGGAAGTTTGGATTTGGCTTGAAAAATTAATAGGGGAGGTTTGATTTGGTCTTATTTGGTCAAATGTTAAAACTAAAGGTGTGGCTTGAGTTTGAAGGTTCGAGCCGAACCGTTTGAAAAAGTTTGGCTTGGTAACAATTGAAAGAAAAATAAAAAACGAAAACATTATATGAACAAAAAAACTGAAAAAATAACAATTGAAATCGTAATTGAAGCTACAATTATATAAACAAAGGTGAGGGGAGGGGGTTTGGAGAATTGATGTGGATGAGCGATACCATGCGTCATGAGGGTGAGCGGGGAAACGGCTTTTGAGAAGAGAAGAGAAGAGAAGAGATGAGAGGTGACCGAAGGTGGGCGGGGGGGGGGGGGATCTGGAGAGTGGAGATGAAAGAATGAGATGAGTACATAGAAGGAAATATATGTGAGTTTATAATGATTTTATCATTAAATAGATATATGGTAACCGAGCCGCACCTTTTCGCACCGTTTGGCTTGATTTGAAAAAAACTCAATCTTAAGGTGTGGTTTGATATTTGAATAGTCGAATCGAGTTTCAAGCCGCACCTTTTCGAGTCAAATACCTCGAACTTTATCGAACCGAGACGTTCGCTCACAGGCCTAGCCCCTACCCGAGGCCGATAAGGGATAGCTCGTTATTGCTATATTCACACAAACTAAGGCACCTTGAGGTTTCATTATGCTAAAATTCATCACCTTCTTAGGGGTAGGAGACCCGAGTAATCATCTAAAGACTGTCGATTCACAATTATCCTTTTGGGCCAACCACGATAATATATGAGCAAGGGAAGTTACGCCAACAGATTCAAGAAGGTAGCCATCAATATACTCACGATTGATGAAAAGATAGTTATGATATATTTCTTTCATGGGTTAACTATGGCTCTTTTGAAATAGAAATTACTTTTACAACCCTTATCAACCAAATATCAGATGGCTACGTTGATTATCCAATACATCAACTTCGAAGAGGTTAAAATATTGGATGATTAAATGTCTATAAATATGAGCGAAAAAAATTACCCTTGCTTAAAACTTACAAAATGCACCCAAAATCTTTCAAAAGGGCCCAGTGACCAAGTTTGCCAAAAAAATGTTGTTGAGTGATCTACCATGGTCCATTTAAAATGAGGGTTATACCTAGAAATATTAGATACTTTTAGTGATCTTTGGTGCCATTAACCGTATAATATTTAACCGAATATTGTTATTACATAAATTATGAGCGGGCTCCTAGTAAACCTATCACATCGTCCACTTTGGGCCACCACGGGTCTCACAAACCACCACGGGTCGTTCCAACGCGGTTCTTTCCAACACGTTTTATCCTCACTCACGTGCTCATCGGGACACTTTCCAGTGGGCCACCCATCCCAGAATTACCCCAGGTCAAGTACGCTTAACTTTGGAGTTCTTATGAGTTGGGCTACCGAAAAGAAGATGCACCTTGATGGTATGAGTAGTACCAATCAAATCATATCAAACCTATCACATCGCCCACTTTAGGCCGGGTATTATAAAAGGGACAATGACGGGGGGGGGGCATTTATTAAAGACCAAAGCCTCTTATTGTAAGAAAGAGGCCTCATATCCCACTATTGCCCAAGGATCTATCAGGCTCTATGTCAATGAAAGTATGGGGGCGACCATCCTGGCCTTACACGTGTCCTCATCCTATAAGGTGATAGTGCACAATGTTCAATAGTAGAGGTATGATTTACTCAACTAATACTTATTGCTTTATACTCTCCTCAGATCCATACCAATTTGACCATAGAAGTGGCTATGATCGGCTTTAGTCGTGGTAAAGCAACCTCTGGATATTGAGTAAGGAGATGCACGAAGTCTAGAAATTGCCACTTGGGCCAACAGTTACCAAGCACCTTTATTAGGATTAAAGAAACATGTTAACCAAACTCCCTCAGCTCGGCCCTTGAGAGCCGGTAAGAAGTAGAAGGAACTTGTTAAACCACTAGCACAGTCGGACTCGGATTCTAAATACCATCACAACACGGGTCGGATCCAACCGTAAAATCTGTTTCGGGTCAATCTGGGGACATCGGGAAAATTCCCCACATCAATACGTGTATAATGACATGTGTAGTGCTCCAACCGATGTGGGTAAGAGCGAGTGTCGGGTTATTTGTTCAAGTTTTAGCTTTATTGAGCCAAGTAATAACCCGGTATCATCGAGCCACGCTGCAAACATGTTACCTAAGTATCGCTAGATAAGGATAATGGGTAAGTTTGTCGAGGTTTTTGAGTCGGTTAACGAGTGGGTGCCTTGTAACGCAGTCCATTAGCAACATTAGATTAGGTTGATAGCAATGATAGTTGATTAGGATTTTAAGTTAAATAATTGATTGGATTGTTGGATACGGATTATGTTTTATTGAGTATGTATTTGTTCTTACTAAACTAGTTATGGTTAAACTCTAAAATATATAATAAAAGTTTAATATTTTTAATTATTTTTTATCGAGTAATATGTCGAGCGATCTCGGGTTTACATGATAATCTATCAAGTAAAAAAATTTAGTCGAGTATAGCTCATTAAAGGATACGAGCATGTCATCGAGCCACTATTTTAGGGTAGGGTGACAAGCGAATTCCGAATTATCCTGTTCATTAGCATCACTAGCTAGACATGTTGGTCATGGTCTCAAGTTTGATTGATTGAGAATACCCTAAGTTTCTAATCTTTTAATTAAAATATTTCATAATGTTATTAAATACATACTAAATGCTGACACTTATAGTCAAAATTCTAAATATTGGAAAATAAAACCCAATTTTAGAAGTCAAATTAATTTAATATATTGGAATCAATGAGGAACTAAATATTTTAATTTATTGGTGAGTTTTTGGAGGAACTAAATATTTTACTTTAATTATTAATTCATAAAATCTTCAAAATGTTATTCCAACGACCACGATTGTGATACCTAACAACATGAATATGTGTCTATATCACATGCACAATTTAGTGGTGTAATAACAAGCTATATGCACATGTGATACTCATGCAGTTCCGTTCTTCGTTAGAATGATCTTAAAATCCCAGGAGGGGTAGGTGAACGTAAACCAAAATTTGTAGGTTGGACGTCTTATGTAACACTGTTTAACGTGTATGCAAAAGCAAAACTGTGTCCACGTTCTCACTAGCGGATCTAGATATTTTGAATTGGGTGTTCGAAATTGATATAAAAAATGAGTGATTGTTCAAAATACATAAATGTATTGAATTATAAATTCAAATATTAATTTCTATATTAATTTTTCCTATACCTATATATTTTATTAATTTTCGAAAAAATGATTGTTCGACTAAACAGGGCGGAACCTATATAGCTCCGCCACTGTTATTATCACTTCGATTATCTTTAATCTACACTATATTTAATATGGGAATGGGACAATTAGAAGTTTCATTTAAAGCCCCATGATGAAGTCGAATATTATTTTCTAACCAACAAGCATGTGACACATGTTTAAATTGAATAATAAGTTCTATTTATCTATAATAACTTCCATTTAATTTTATTGTTTTTTAAATTGCAAAGGTTTTAATATTTTATACATTAAATTATTCAAGCTTAGTTACCTATAATTGTATATTTATTCAATGATCTTTACCTTGTACATGTATTTTTGAAATTCACAAATAATATTTACTATCATATATTAATGTAAAAGTTAATGTAAAAAAATTTGCATAGACAAGACTATGGATAAACATTTAGAGGCATTTTAGTTTATTATAATTGTCAATGACGTGTAAAGACTATTCTAATTATTAAAATTGAGTTTCATTGTCTTAATTCCAAAATGTTTATTGCCTACTAAAGTTTCTAGATCCAAGTCAACAAGTAATATTCATGGTAAAAACTAAAAAGCACTTTGTTTACTCACAATTAGATTTGTAAGGTATGAACTGTGAACAGGCTGTTTTGATTTTGACTTTCACAATGCCATGTACGTTGGAAGAATTTGAGAAATAGCCATCGATTTGTCTTTCATAAATGAAAATACGGAAAAAAATTTGGGCTCATAAGCGGATATTGAATATTACACTTCATTGAAAAACAATTTTTATAGTTTTTCCTTCAAATAGATTTCAGTTCTCCACCTTTTGTAGTAGTGCATCAAATAACAGTTGTTATTGTAATTCAGGTAAACTCTTACTTAATAAAGAAAGTATGTTACTTGACGCAGGTGGTTCGGAAGGAGAGGGGAGGTAGTATATGTAGACGTGTCAAATGGCCCGGGCTTGATTGGCTGCATCGGGCTTGGCCAGTTACCCTGGCCCGGCTCTAGCCATGTCCCGGCCCGGCCCACTAATTAAGAGGTTGAATATGGGTCCGGCCCTCTTGAGCCTTATGTATTTTATTAAAAATAATGTGATATACTACGGGATTTGAACCTTGATTGCCAACATGAATGTGTATGTACTAAGAGTCTACCAACTTGATTACTTGTTATGTTTTATGTTATAATTAATAATATTATCTAGTATCTAAAAAATATCATAAGATGAATCAATATGTTATTCTTTAAATAATAAATGTGGTTTAGTGTTACATTACATATTATTTAATAGTATGACAAGTTAGTTTTTAATAATCTTATAAAATTGTTTAATGTTAGATATTTTTAAAAGTAGAAGATGTATAACTACATTAATCTATATATAGTAGTTGCACAAGTTACGGTTCTTCGAACACGCTTACACCGTGCGTCAATTGAACACGTATGTCCCTTCTCATATTTTGCAATTACCCACATACCATTACTCTTCTTCAATAAACCCCCAGCCCGCCACTTGCAAGCTTTGTTAACACACCTAAGTAACACTCTTTGCCGATTAGAATGTGTTACCTTAATCTCACGATTCGCCTTCATACTAGCAACACGAAGACGAATCAACAACTCCCCTTTCGTCTTTACTAGATCACCAACATTGAAATCCTAAGTAAATGCACGTTGGTTGACTGCGTATCAGAGGGTCCTGAAGCTTCACTCTTACTCCATGAAACATCAAACAGAACAGTTACATTAAAACATGCCAATACATGAGTATGCATGACTAGGCCGACTTATACAGTTGTTTAAATATGTATATGCAAGCATACAAATGCACACGTACTACCTTTCTAAACTCTTGGAGGACGTGCTTTGGGAGCAACACGAGGTCTACTCTCTGCTATAGAGCTCTGGGCAGCATTTGTATGAACAGGGAGAACATGAATCGGGGCAGGAGGTGCTTCTACATTGTTTTCGGTACCAAACTTACCCACAAACTTTCTAAAAAATGAATCATCAACTGACGTATCGAATGGATCACCACAGTCGGAAACATCATAGCCCTTCTCGTAATTAAACGGGTCGGAGTAATCAAATTCATCATTGCTACACCAATTTTCACTCATTGATCCTTCGTGTGATACATATGTGTCACCAACATCTACACTTAAATCCACCGGATTACTCAATTTAATGTCATCCAAACCAATGTCTCCACGACAAAGGGTAGTTTCTAAGGGCTTGTTAACACTTTTGTTTTTGGTTAATTCTTTCTTACCATCATCATGCAAGATTGGTTCAACCGACCGAACAACTTCCTTTCCTTTCTCCGTGGCAGTAATACATAAAGGAACTCCGAGCTTCCGATTGGCGTTTATATCAATGTATGTTGAAATATCTTCATCCATGAACATTATGAAGGGGGGAGACATTTCTTTGTTTGGATAACTAGTCTAACAACGAACTTCAATTTCATTACAATTTCGATCAATGCCCGTTTGATCACATATCATATCGACTAGTTCGTTGTAGGTAGTCGTGTTGGGATTTTATACATGTTTTGCATATCAAATTATACAAAAACGTATAAACGATCGAATACAAAGTTCTAAATTCACATTTAACTACGAGTTTCGAGTATACCTCTTGAAGCGTGATCGAGTGCGTAGCGGAAGAGCAACGTCCGTTCCTCTCTCTAGTTAGTCCACACCAATGCGTGATTGATTCCTCCCTTGAAGCAACTAGAGCTTAAAGCGTATATGTCAAGAATGAACCAAGAGAAAAACGATTTCTTCTCTTGGTTTGTGTGTATATTTTCGGCCAAAAACTAGAGGAAGGAGGGAGTATTTTTTTTTTGCTTTTTTCTTGTCTTACAAAGTGTGCAAAAAGGATGATAAAAATTGTCATCAAATGTGGTCTTAATATGGTGTTAATCACATTAACATCCATATGTAACCTCCCCCTTTTTCAAGCTCCCATTCAAGACTAGCATTAGTGCATTTGAATTCAAAAAGTCAAATGCATTCTTATGCATCATTTTTGGACGGTTAATGGGGTGGAAATTCCACTTTGGAATTTCCTCCCCTTTATTCTTTGACGTTTACACTTTTAACCCGGAAGTTTCAATCGTATTGAAAATCAAGCGCATTGTTTGTGTGTGACCTTCTAGGATCGAAATAACATTAGCCATATGTTAATAAAATATCGACAAGTATTTTACTATCATATAAATCATGAGCGGGTCCTAGTAAAACCATCAAGACCCCTAATGTATTTCGAATTCATTCCCAGCTCGTATATTATTGTCAAACAAATAATATACGTATGAACTTAACCTTAAATAAGTAATCACTTCGAACAATCAAATTGTTCAATTGGCACTAATTATGACGTGTCAAACATCTCATAATTCCAACACTCCCACTTGCCCTTGGACGATTACTTGTGAAGTGATTCTTTCGCATCGCGATTCTCACAGTCAAGCTATGGTAAGATATGTGTCACCATACTCTTGCACCTGTACTGTCTCGGATACATAGAATTAATGTGATACCCAGTACTGCTACTGGAGATGGCCATCTTAATCACCATTAATCTACCGAGATTTTATGAATCAATCGACATAACCGATTTGTGCGAATCCCCTCTGATGTACAACCAATGTACCAACATGTTCCAAGTATGCCCAACATATGCCTTTATAGCCTCCCTTCTACAGGAGACGATTTACATAGTCAAGACACGCAAGTCTCATGCTAACGCATTCCTGCCATACAGGTCTAAGAATCACCATTTAACATAAGTTCGATGAGAAACACTTAGGACACAGATATGTCATCTTCTAAGTTCTCATGGCGGTCGAATCCAGTATCATAGCTTGGACTAGTTCCAAGATATATACCCATGTACATGACTAGAGTACACTTACTCCCTTTCTTGTCTAAGAAACGTGACCAAGACAATCATGTGCATGCTGATCATTACAATGTTCGATTCCAATCAGTGAACATTTGATCAGAGATAAGTTATCCCCTTGCTTCTAGGCTTAGTAGAGGGTTTCTCATTTGGGATCCTCAACCCCAAAGACCTCTCTAGAAGCCATGGATAACAATGGAATCAAAGTAAAGATATATGTATGAAAGACAGTAAAACTGAAAATAAACATACATATATTTGAATCAATTATTCAACATAATCTTATCAGGACTAAACTATGACAAAATACAGACAATACAGCTCCCACTAAACCTAACGCCATTCAAGCATATATCTAAGTCCTGCACCAGATACGTGCTTGTCATGTTTGCTCTGAGGCAAAGGTTTGGTCAATGGGTCGGCCAGGTTATCGTCTGTATGTATCTTGCATACACTCACATCGCCTCGTTCCGTGATGTCACGAATGATGTGATACTTTCTGAGCACATGCTTGGAGCGGTGATGTGATCTTGGTTCCTTGGCTTGAGCAATTGCACCAGTGTTATCACAGTATAACACTACTGGCTCGTCAATGCTAGGTACAACACCAAGCTCACTCACAAACTTCTTGATCCAGCATGCTTCCTTTGCAGCTTCAGATGCTGCAACATATTCTGCCTCTGTCGTAGAATCAGCCACAGTGCCTTGCTTGCTACTGCACCAAGACACTGCGCCACCATTGATGCAAAACACATAACCAGACTGAGATCTAGAATCATCTTTGTCGGTTTGAAAGCTCGCATCGGTGTAGCCTACAACCTGTAACTCTTTATCTCCCCCATAGACAAGACACATGTCTTTAGTATTTCTCAAATACTTAAGAACGGCCTTTACGGCCTTCCAGTGCTCTTGTCCTGGACACGATTGATAACGACTTGTTACACTCAAAGCGTAAGAAACGTCAGGTCGTGTACAAAGCATGGCATACATGATAGATCCTATGGCTGAGGCATAAGGGATCTTGTTCATCTTCTCTATTTCGATGCTGTCTGTGGGACTGTCAGCACGACTAATAGAAATGCCATGTCTCATAGGGAGATTACCTTTCTTGGAATTTTCCATATGGAATCTAAGTAATACCTTATCAATATAAGTGTTTTGACTCAGTCCAATGAGTCTCTTAGATCGTTCCCTATGGATCTTAATTCCAAGAATGTACTGAGCCTCTCCTAGGTCTTTCATAGAGAAACATTTGCACAACCATGCCTTGACTGATTCAAGCATGGGTATGTCGTTTCCTATGAGAAGAATGTCGTCTACATATAGCACGACAAATGCAATGTTGCTCCCACTAACCTTCTTGTATACACAAGAATCTTCTTCACATCGAATGAATCCAAACTCTTTGATTGATTCATTGAAGCGAAGATTCCAACTCCTAGATGCTTGCTTCAGACCATAAATAGATCTTTGAAGTTTGCATACTTTCTTAGGCTCTTTCGAGCTTGTGAATCCAGGAGGTTGTGTCATGTACACATCCTCTTCTAGTTTCCCGTTAAGGAAAGCTGTCTTCACATCCATTTGCCAAATTTCATAATCGTAGTATGCGGCAATGGCTAAGATAATCCGAATGGATTTAAACTTAACGACTGGAGAAAAAGTTTCATCATAGTCGATACCATGAATCTGTTTGAAACCTTTAGCCACAAGTCGAGCCTTATAAACATGGACATTTCCATCTTTATCAAGCTTTCGTTTAAATACCCATTTGCATTCGATGGGTCTATCACCCCTCGGCAAATCAATCAATGTCCATACTTTATTATGGTACATTGATTCCATCTCGGATTGCATGGCTAGGAGCCATTCATCAGCATCAGGTTGTTTCATGGCTTCCTCATAAGTTGAGGGTTCCCCGCTTTCAATCAGGAAAAATTCCCCATACCATCTATCGGGTTCCTGACGGGACCTTTCGGATCTCCGAGGGATGTTTTGAGTATCAGCAGGCTCGTCTACGGTTTCCCGTGGATCGAGTTGAACCTCTTCTTCATAAGAAGGGTCCACCTCCTGAGGTGATTCAGCTAAGGTACTAGTACCTGCTACATCACCCTCTTGAACAATTTCAAGAGTCTCATTACTCTTATATCTCTTTGTAATGTATTCTTTCTCAAGGAAAGTTCCATTACGAGCCACGAAAATCTTATTTTCGGGTTTGAGATAAAAGTAATATCCCTTGGTTTCCTTAGGATAACCAATGAAGTAACACTTGTCGGATTTAGGTCCAAGCTTATCTTTGTTAACTTTCTTAACATAGGCCTCGGATCCCCAAATCCTCAAGTACCCTAGTTTGGGAAGAGTCCCAAACCACATCTCATGTGGGGTCTTAAGTGCTGATTTGGTTGGACATTTGTTTAGTGTGGAAGCGGCAGTTTCCAATGCATAACCCCAAAAACTAGTTGGGAGTTCTGATGTGCTCATCATTGATCGAACCATATCTAATAAGGTTCGATTTCTCCTTTCGGAGACACCATTGTGTTGTGGTGTACCAGCAGGTGTGAGTTGTGATACAATACCACATTCTCTTAGGTGTTGCAAGAAGTCATGGCTCAAGTATTCTCCTCCCCTGTCGGAGCGAAGAATCTTGATTGTCCTGCCGAGTTGGTTTTCTACTTCTTTCTGAAATTCTTTGAACTTTTCAAAGGCTTCACTCTTATGTTTCAACAGATATACGTAACCATATCTGCTGAAGTCATCGGTGAAGGTAATGAAGTATGGAAAACCTCCTCTAGCGGGCGTGTTCATTGGGCCACATATATCAGTATGTATGATTCCCAATAAATCACTTGCCCTTTCACTCGTACCAGTGAAAGGTGACTTGGTCATCTTTCCTAAAAGACATGACTCGCATTTGTCATAAGATTCAAAACCAGATGACGTAAGAATTCCATTGTCATGGAGCTCTTTAATGCGTTTGTCACTTATATGACCGAGTCTGCAATGCCATAAGTATGTCGGGTTCAAGTCATTGGGCTTGTTCCTTTTCATACTGATGTTATAAGTTTCTACACTTGTTTCCAAGATATAGAGACCACTCTGCAGGGATGCAGTACAATAAACATTTCCATTTTTAGAGATAAAACAACCACTTTTATCAATAGTAACGGAAAAACCATCCAAATTTAATAAGGAAATTGATATAATGTTCCTACATAAAGTAGGAACATAGAATACATTATTCAAAACAATACAATATCCAGATGGTAAATTTAAAGACAGTGTTCCTACAGCAAGAGCTACAACTTTTGCACCATTGCCTACTCGTAGGTCCACTTCATCCCTTGTGAGCTTCCTTCTATTCTGCAGGTGCTGCATATTTCGACAAATATGAGTACCACATCCAGTGTCTAACACCCAAGAATTAGAATCAGAAGGTAAATCAGTTATAACATGAATACCTGCTGGCGGAGTAGTAGTGGTCAAACCACTCTTCTTGTCTGCCAGGTACTTCTTGCAGTTTCTCTTCCAATGGCCAATTATTCCGCAATAATGACACTTGTCTTCCCTTTTGGCATCCTTCTTGGATGCCTTTTGAGTAGGAGCTGTTGCATGGGGGGCAACCTTAGTCTTGCCTTTGGCACCTTTCTTCCTCTTGAACTGTTTCTTGTTCTGAATGGTCAGAACAGAGGAAGAAGTGCCTTTTGCCTTCTTAATGTTTTGTTCAGCATTGTTGATCATACCATGCAGCTCAGACAACGTCTTGTCATATTGGTGCATGTTAAAGTTCAACACAAAACCACTGAAGGAATCAGGCAGCGACCTAAGAATGATATCCACAGACATCTCCTTAGAGACGGGTGCCCCCAATGAGGCCAGTCTTTCGACCAGCCCTATCATCTTGATGACATGGGGACTTGCTGGCTGTCCATTGCCTAGCTTACAGTCAACAAGAGCACAAACAGTATCGTATCTCTCATTGCGTGCCTCCCGCTGGAACAAATTTTCCAGCTGGCGGTACATATCGTAAGCGTTGACCTCTTCGAATTGAATCTGAAGATTCGATTCCATGTTGGCCAACATTAAGCACTGGACATCTGTAGCATCATTCATGTGCTGTTCATAGACATAATACTCATTCTCATCGGTGGGAACGACCTCAGGAAGTTTGGTGGTGAGCACATAATCTGTTCTCTCAGACTTGAGAATAATTCTCAAGTTGCGAGCCCAGTCATGGAAATTAGCACCATTAAGTTTGCATTTCTCCAAAGCGGAGCGGAGAGACTTAGAGTTTTTATCGTTCGTAGACATGATAACTACAGCGGTAAAAAGCGAATAAATCACTCAGATAAGCATGTCATAGTGATAATTCAAAATATCAAAATATTTGAACTCATACAATGTGTTCATAATCCTACTAAAATACACAATGTATCCGAGAACTCAGATAATTAATAATCGAACGGCAGCACGCAACATTTCGACTACCAATCATGTGAGTAGGTGAATGATCACCATTTATGCCGGGCATAATTCTCGGTGTCACAAAAAATCTTACAAGATTGCATTGGTGACAACTTTTGCCAACAGGCCCAAATCTGATTATGGGAATCACTGTTCAAGTAACCTGAGCCTATTGACGAAAGTCAGAATGAACAATCGAAGCCCGATTCTGAATCGGAAATCATTCGATTATTCCATCGGGATCAAGTCATAGGACATGTCATGTCTGCCAATCTGGCAGGTCCATGCATACGTATGTCTTATTCCGACTTTAGGGTCAGGTATGGCAAATTACTTGACTTAAGGTAGGATTAGTTATAAATATATAATCATGATCATACATGCATATATACATTCACTCAAGCAAGAATATATATCATATGAGCATGAAAATTAAGAATTATAACGCAAATAAATGGGATTAGTGATATGATCTAAAAACCGAAAAGAAAACTAGACTTAATTCTAAACTAAGTCTTCAGTCCTCCTTCAGTTCCTTCGGTGGCTTCGTCTTCTATTGATTACAATCACACGTGGTGATAAATAATTGACACGCAGGTCAATGTAATAAATAATAAAATAAAAGTGACACAAGTCGTCATAAAATAGCACGCAGGCTATATTTCTTTTTGACACAAGTCGTCATATAAAAGACAGTACGCAGACTGTATTTCAAAAACCAGATCATATCACTTATCCCAACATTCATTCACAATGAAAATAAAACATCCAATATATCAAAATATATATAATACATGAATTAAGTCAATTAAAACATGTAAGGATGTCAAATAAGGTACACACAATTATAACACATATATGTAATAAATTGTACATCAAATGTAACAACCAAATCAATAACTCATAGGTTTTACATAATTAATTAAGGCCTTTAATTTTAATTAATAAGCATTTAATATTATTTATAACCAATATAAATAAAATTAACAACTAATCATATTAGTGCTATTAATTAAAATATTGTAACATTAAAATCTAATCAAATTATCATACAAGTTATAATAATTTAATTAATTTTCTTCTGACAATCAAAAGTCAAAATACTAGAATAGCCAAAATATTCACAATAATTAATAAAACAAAATCCAAAACAATTTTAGGACCATTTTAATTATGTGAACAGTCGTGAACAGTGTTTCGTGAACAGTGAAATCGGAATCACTGTTCATCCGAAAAACACTGTTCATCCGAATAGTGTTCCGAACTTTTCGGATGAACACATGGCTATTCAAAAATCATTTTCGAGCACTTAATAAATCCAAATAAATCCAGAAAAATTACAGTAGACTCGAAAATCATTCTAGTATTTGATTTATATTTTTTCAGAATTTTAGAAAAATATATACAGCCGTTAAAACACTGTTCAACCGAATGGTATATCAAATCCGTTCGGGTGAACATATGACTGTTCAAATGTCAATTTCGAGCACTTAAGAAATCCAAAAAATTCCAGAAAACTTTCAGTAAACTCGAAATTGACTCTAATATTTTATTTATATTTTTCCAGAATTTTATAAAAATATATACAGCCTTTAAAACTGTTCAAACGAAGGGTATATCAAATCCGTTCGAATGAACATATGGCTGTTTCAAACATTTATTTCGAGCACTTGACAAATCGAAACAATTCCAGAAAAATTACAGTGAACTCAAAATTCAATGTACTGTTTGAATAATATTTTTCCAGAATTCTATAAAAATATATACAGCACTTAAAACTGTTCAAACGAAAGGTATATCAAATCCGTTCGGATGAACATATGGCTGTTTCAAACATTTATTTCGAGCACTTAACAAATCGAAACAATTCCAGAAAAATTACAGTGGTCTCGAAATTTTGTCTACTGTTCGAAACATATTTTTACAGAATTTTAGAAAAATATTTACAGGCCTTAACAATTACATAATTGCACAATACACATAATGCACAACAACCTCAATTGATGATATCAAAACATACACATATGATATTATAATTCATGAAATCAAATTTCAAGACATTTAAAGTGAATTAGAACATATGTACCGGGCTCATGATGCCACTGTTGGGATTTTATACATGTTTTGCATATCAAATTATACAAAAACGTATAAACGATCGAATACAAAGTTCTAAATTCACATTTAACTACGAGTTTCGAGTATACCTCTTGAAGCGTGATCGAGTGCGTAGCGGAAGAGCAACGTCCGTTCCTCTCTCTAGTTAGTCCACACCAATGCGTGATTGATTCCTCCCTTGAAGCAACTAGAGCTTAAAGCGTATATGTCAAGAATGAACCAAGAGAAAAACGATTTCTTCTCTTGGTTTGTGTGTATATTTTCGGCCAAAAACTAGAGGAAGGAGGGAGTATTTTTTTTTTGCTTTTTTCTTGTCTTACAAAGTGTGCAAAAAGGATGATAAAAATTGTCATCAAATGTGGTCTTAATATGGTGTTAATCACATTAACATCCATATGTAACCTCCCCCTTTTTCAAGCTCCCATTCAAGACTAGCATTAGTGCATTTGAATTCAAAAAGTCAAATGCATTCTTATGCATCATTTTTGGACGGTTAATGGGGTGGAAATTCCACTTTGGAATTTCCTCCCCTTTATTCTTTGACGTTTACACTTTTAACCCGGAAGTTTCAATCGTATTGAAAATCAAGCGCATTGTTTGTGTGTGACCTTCTAGGATCGAAATAACATTAGCCATATGTTAATAAAATATCGACAAGTATTTTACTATCATATAAATCATGAGCGGGTCCTAGTAAAACCATCAAGACCCCTAATGTATTTCGAATTCATTCCCAGCTCGTATATTATTGTCAAACAAATAATATACGTATGAACTTAACCTTAAATAAGTAATCACTTCGAACAATCAAATTGTTCAATGGGCACTAATTATGACGTGTCAAACATCTCATAATTCCAACAAGTCGTGGGTTTAAGTCTAACAAATCTACTAAACAATCCATCATACGTCCAACACTGGTCATCACCTTTCACCCACTGCCCTTTATACTTAATTGGCACAAGCACACCTAGAATACGAGGAAAACCAACAAATATGAGTGTCTAAGTAGCAAGCATATGCATGTATATGAAAGACAATGCATGTATTGTTGGAATATCCCGGGGTTGCAAGACACAATGAACTACGATAGTTCATATGTCTAGAAAACCCTAATTCGTTGATCGTTAGAACTTACACAATAGAACTAGCTCATAGAAGTATATGTTTAAAGATAGTGTGAATATGCTACAACTAACATAATCAAAGAGTGTGGCTACAAAGATATACTTTTGAAGCGTGAGCGGAAGCGATATGATCTTCAAGTGCTTATCCCCACACCTTGCTCCTTGCTTTCTTCTTGAAGAAATTTCTATCACCAAGGTGATATGGAACTACTATGAAATAGTCCACACCAATACCTTAGATAGCAATAAGACACACTTGGACTAGTGTGTGTTATTGAGGAATGTGTAGTCTAACTACTATAGCAAACTATAGAACAATTTCTATACTCTAACACTTAGAGTTTTGTTAGAGGGTTTGAAGATGAAGTGTGTGTGTTTGTTTGTGTTCTCTAACAAGAGTTGTGTGTTACTTAGCTTGATCTCTACCCATTCTATATCATCTTATGATATAGAATGGATGATGAAACACATTATACACTAAACAAACACATTAACCATCCATATGGTTAACGCCTCTTGGTCCATGGAAGATTCTCTTACAAGAGTTCTTCCCACGCCTTACAAAGCCTTCCCAAGGCATAAAGTAGCCACCAAGATGTCAACCATTCATGATGATGGAATTAATTAATCTTAATTAGTTAATTAAATCATATCTTATTTAATTAATTCATTAATCAATTAAATCATTTCAATAAATGATAATATATATATATATCTCACATATATATATATATATATATATATATATATATATATATATATATATATATATATATATATATACATAAACCCCAAATGGTGTGTCCGGAACCAATTCCGGGCGCACCATCGGTTCGGTCGGGACACGATCTCGATCGAACCGAAATTCCTCAATATGGATCAAATCCCTTATTCACTTTCGGGTCACTACTCGAAAGTATCTTCGGTAATTGTTACGTGTGTGACCTCATAGCCCGAGTAACGAAAGCATCGGGATTCATCGTATAAGACCGTATACACGAATCCCGAAGATCATCGTGAGAGCCTAGTCTGCCATTCGATGACCCCCGGCATTATCTCGGGTGAGACTACTGATAGTTCAGATAACTATCGGTTGTTGAACCGTATACATAGATGATATAGTTCACGGGCACTAATTGAGGAAATTGACACATCAATTTCCAACATGTATATGTATGTATATGCACGTAAATATGCGTATAAAGGTGTATAATGCAGCTTATGTACGTGTTGGAACCAAATAAACTAACATACTTTATAATCAGATACCATGCATGATAGATCTAAGAACAAAAGAAGGGTAAAATAATATAATCGACCATAACAACTCGTATAAGCAACCAAGAACACCTATCTACACCATACAACTTTTTAAGCAACCCACAAATAGCTGAAAATATTTTAATTAACAAACAAAAAGTACCTTTAATGGAATCCATAGCAAAACTTGCTTTATTTCAAGGAAGAAGCTATATTTGAGCACATGCAAAAATTTCAGAACTTTCGGGGGTCGGACTCAAGGAGGATGGAGGGAGAAGGTGTACTCTGCCGGATGTAATGATTTTGCCCACCTTGACTGGGTCGGACATAGAGAGAGAGAGAGAAGTGGAGGGAGGAGGAAGCTGAGCTGAGTTGATTTGAAGACCCACTTGCTCGCCGGAAAAAGTCGCCGCCGATTACCTCCTGGTGGTGTTGAAGACTATCTATCTAAGAGAGAGAGAGGGATGAGAGGAGAGGAGAGAGAGTAACATGAGAGAGAGTGGGATAGATAATGCGATAGTTAGGTTAAAATATGTATCAAAATATCTAAGGGTATATTAGTCATTTCGCCTCCCATTTGTGCCATTTTGCTAATAAGATTGGTAAAAAGGTGCTCCAAGTTAGTTTTCTTCTTTCATGGGTGCTATTTAACCCAATTTCTCACTGATATTGTATTCAGTCGTCAATATTCTATGTAGTAATGTCATACTAAAATCATATAATGACATTACTATAGAAATTTTCACCTACTATGATATGAAGTCATTACTATATATGCGGTTCAGATAGCTCTAGAAGGAAAAGAGCTAAAAGCATTGGGCCTCGTCTCTTCACCACCATGAGACAAGTGTCAATATCCTACAATGAAAGGGTACTTAATCTCTTCCCTCCATTCCTCTATAAATAGGTAACACTATTACTAGTACAAAAAATGACTTAGACAACGCTAAAAAAAAGCTTTAAATAGCACAAAAAATGCCATTATGAAAACTGCCATTTAAGTGAATAGTCTAAGCCTCAAATGGCGCTCAATGAAGCGTTGTCTAAGACACTCCTAGACACCTCTTTATATATTGAGCACCGTCTAATATCTAGTTTTTCTTTTTGTAGTTATTTTTATATTTGTTTTGTGATGATCTTAAATGGCCCTTCATTTGAGCATCATTGAAAAGTTTTTTAAAAAAAATTCCAAGGCTATTGTAATCCATAAAAAGTACACTAACGTGAAACAAAAGTAATTGAATGCAATGATAGAAAACTTGCTTATATTACTACATTCAATCCTTCATGAGGCTTATTTTTCAAATATTTACATATGGTTTTTACTTTTTCTTGGCATTTTACTATTCACAATCGCCCTGTGCAAGCAGCTCTTGTTGTATATCCCTTCGATAGAGCCTGCGAAAGAAAATGAAATGTTATGAAAACTCGAAATTTTGTTAAAAATATAAACTTTTCGGATATTTCGTACCATGAATGTATCACCAATGTTAACCACAAATGATTCTGATTTGGGGGGAATGGAGTACCATTTACCATCAACAGACACCTCAAGGCCGCTAACATCTGCCTGATAAAGAATGGTTAAGGATACAGGATCACAGTGAGGCCCTGTCCCAAAAGTTTGATCAGGTTTCTTACAAAGAGGGTAGTAATTCAATCTCATGATTCAATCTTACCCATGGTAGAATTCTCTCAAGTACCCTCGCTCTAACCCGAGGCTTGCCCCTAGAAGCTCCATTATGTTAATCGAAAGATTACTCATTGCGTCGCAATACTTTTGATAGACATTCCTGAAAAAAGTATAGCACAAGATTTGTGGATTAGGTTACATGTAAATTGACTGCAAAAGGAGTATATATGTTCGAAAAACCATGAACAATATGCTATATGCCATACCCGAATTTTCCGAATTCTTTTCCCATCATATTTGTGATATAATCTTCGACAATGCGTGGTTGCTCATGATCAGCACAATACCTAACAGAAAGTGTTTCCTTCCATGGAAGTTTAGACGAGAATCGATTAGTAAAGCTACTAGCATAGCCACAATGACCACCTGGCTTTCTCTGAGCCCTTTGTTTCTCTGCAAGTGATTTTTCAAAAAACGAGTTAATTCTCATTTTAGCTTCACTTATGAGTCATGAATCGATACCATGATTCACGATGAGGAAGAAACCGTGCTTCCTACAAGCTCGATCAACAAGACTTGTGGCTCTGGAGACCGCCAGAGGATCTCCAGAGAGGAAGGCCTTCAAATCGATAGGAGGGACCGAGAGGGTGGGTGGTGGTTCATTGCTAGGCTTTTCATTTTCAGGCCATATAAACTGAGGGGGTATGCTAGATTGATGCTGAAAGATAGATGCATCGAAAACAATACTCGTTTCTTCATCTTCATTTTCTTTTTTTGTTTCCCTAGACAGAAGACATGAGGATTTTGGTCCATTGCAAAATGTTTGCATGCAAGAACTCAGAGTTTGATTTGGCATTATCTGACTGCAAGAATTCATCAAGAGAAAAAAATCAAAATACTTCATTGGGGATATCGATAAATAATATATAGGAATCTGTCTAATCCACTGCATATATAGTCCAATTGGGGTTTGAAACAAAACAGATAATGTAGTTTTCTGGTGTTAATTGTCGGAACAATTGTCCTAAAAACGTTAGTGTTATTTGCCTAAAAACGTTTGGTGATAATTTTCGATTTGAACGTTGATAATGTTTTCAAAAGAAATTAAACCAACACTTGTCCTAAAAAGCGTTAGTGTTAGTATTGAGGAATCAGTCTCACACTGTTAGATTATGTCCTTTCGATCTCCAACTTGAATATAAAAGATAATGGGTAGCTGTCCTTGTGCCATTTATTTAGGACTTTTTCCGCTGGTTGCTAATGTGCTTAAATATATATACACACACCAACGCACATAACTGATGTTATATATGCTCGAAGACGACGTAATGGAGGCAGATTATTGTATATGAAAGATAACATAAGTAAGATAGATATTATTGGATGAATCTAGAAGATTTCATAAGATATGAGACAATATTATTTTATGAGTCATTATTATTTCGTGTATTGTAGTTATAATAATAACTTGACAATCAACTTTTTGATATTACCTTAACTATTTCATATTGTATCTATAAATATGAAATTACTTTGCCCATATATTGAAAATAAACAATTCTGTAATATTTATATTATTATGTTATCTTTCAAGCTTTTCAGCCCACAAAATCATCCGCCGGATATTCCTATTTTTAGCTATGTTTTTTTTCCGACATTAGATTTTCTTGTTCTTTCTTCAATAAAAAAAAACTATATCATCATAGAAATATTCGATTTATTTCTCCTCCGGTTAATGAGAAAATCTCGTCTGGTTTCCGTTCTTCTTCGCTAGAGATATACAAAAAAATTATTATGATTTCTTTCTTTCCCCATATATTGGAAACAATACAATTCAATAATATTTATATTATTACGTAATCTTTCATATATTATAAAATTGTATTGCTTCAAATATATGTGCAGAGTAGTTCCATACTATAGGTATAATATAAAATATTTAAGGTAATATTAATAACTTGGTAGTTAGGTTATTACTGTAACTAATACGGAAATAATATTGACTCATGATAATAATAGTATGGTTATATCTTCTGAAATCTTCTAAGATCCATCCAATATCCTCCTTCACGTTGGAGCATGAACATTAGGGTTGCGATTAGATGTGATTTTTCATTCGAACCGGCGGTTTGTTATATCGGTTTTTATCGACCGGTTCGATTTCGGGTTTTGTTTTCCAAAACTGTAGAGAAGCAGTTCGGTTTCGATTTTTACTTACCGAAAATCTATTAAAAAACCAATCTAGTCCGATTTAGTTAATTAGTGTGAAGAGTCTATGGGGTTCCACTCTAAATCTAATTGGCGATGTGGGTGTGCATCTTAACACTCCCCCTCACGTGTAACCCAATCGTCGGCGGAATTTTCCTTTCCAGAATTACTTGCCGGAACAACATCGGCGGGGTTACACGTGCCTCATTAACTCGAGTCTGACTCATGATACCATGCTAAGAATATTGTGGAATCGATTATCGTTGTATTATTGAATAATGATACATATTTATATAGGGAGATGTCTACCACTACGGGCTAATACAGTCAACTAATGAGTAATGACCATTAGTACTAATAATGTCACTACTGTTATATGGTCAATGGTCACTAATACTAATAATGGTCAGTAATGCTAAATAGTCAATAGTCACTAATGCTAATAATGATCATTAGTCCTAACACTGCGGGCTTATGGGCTAGGTTACTTGCCCATTAGCCTAACACCCTCCCTCAAGTTAGAGCATGCAAATCACAAATGCCCCAATTGGACAGTAGAAGCTCAAACTGTTGTTTGCCTAATGCCTTGGTAAAGATGTCAGCCAATTGCTCAGTGGTAGAAGCATGAGCTGGACGAATGAGACAATCCACCTCGATATGCTTAGTGCGCTCATGGAACACATGATTCTCTGTCAAAGACAAAGCAGAATTACTATCACAGAAAAAGACATCGATGTGTGATGCCGAACCCCAAGACTTAAAAACAACCCTTTGAGCCATTTTAGTTCACACACAAGAGAAGCCATAGACCAATATTCAGCTTCAGCGGAAGATCGTTACACAGTAACCTTTTTCTTGGTCTTCCAAGAGATAGGAGAACCTCCAAGAAACACGATATACCCAGACAATGAATGGCTAGTGAGAGGACAACTGGCACAATCGGAGTCACACCAACCAGATAGAGACAAGTTAGAATCCTTGCGAAGAAGGATACCTTGGCCAGGACACCCTTTGAGGTATCTCACAACTCGTAAAGCAGCATTCCAGTGATCAAGACGTGGTGCCTTGAGAAACTGAGATAAAATATGAACTGAGTAAGCAAAATCAGGCCTGGTAACCGGCCAACAAGGCTCCTATATTTTTCAGCATCAGTTAATAGATCACTAGTGGAACAAGCTAATCGATGATTCTGTTCCATGGGAAATGCCGCAGGTTTGCAACCCAGCAAACCTGTTTCAGAAATTATATCAAGAGTATATTTAAGTTGGCATAAGTACAACCCATCACGACTTCGAGCAACCTCAACACCTAAAAAGTATTTAAGAGTGCCTAAATCTTTCATATGAAAACATCTGCTCAAATATACCTTGAAATCATGAATAGATGCACCATCATTACCAGAAATTATCAAATCATCAACGTAAGTAAGCACATGGAGATGTATAGAGCCCTTACTAAAAATAAATAAGGAGTAATTAGAATATGATTGTCAAAAACCATACTGCTTCAAGGATCCTGTAAGTTTGGCAAACCAAGATCGGGGTGCCTGTTTGAGCCCATATAAAGATTTGCGAAGGCGGCAAACCATATCCGGTGTTCGACTCGTAAACCCCGGGGGTAACTTCATATACACCTCTTCGCTAAGATCCCCATGTAAAAAAGCATTGTGCACATCCATCTGATGAAGCTCCCAATTTTCTGATGCAACAACTGCTAAGAAAATGTGTAATGTAGTCATCTTAGCAACCGGAGCAAATGTGTCAGTGTAGTCAATGCCCTCAATCTGATGATTTATAAACACTACCAGTCGCGCCTTAAGCCGTTCCAAGGTGACATCTGAATTATATTTCACTTTGTAAACCCATCTGCTACCATGTGCGCGTTTTCTTGAAGGTAGGGCCATCAATTCCCAAGTAGCATTATCCTCGAGAGCCCGAATTTCCGAAAACGTAACATAGCTTCCCTCCAACCAGGATGACTTAAACCTTCTCTGAAAGAGCGAGGTTCCTGACTTGAAGTGACATCTGCAACAAAGGCACGATGTCCCGAGGAAAAACGGTTACAATTCACATAATGTGTTATAGGGAAGGAGGTATCTGAGGTCTTTACTGAAGACGATGAGCACGGGACACGGGACGGACTCATTGTTTGCAATGTATTAGTAACATAGTCACGGAACTTAGTAGAAACCATTTTCCTTCTTTTTCCCCGTCCGACATCCTCTGGAACCCCATTCGAAGCTAAACCTCCAACTATGGCAGTTTGGTGTGCAATCTCGGCAGTTTAGTGCGCAATGTCGGCAGGCTGCTGCTGCTGTTCCATCTCGGTTTGCCGCTGCACAGGTTGGGCAGCCGTGTTTTGCAGCTCAGACGCAGTTGTTGTTGATTGAAAAATCGACATACTCTTATGTTTTGACGATAACAAATTACAATTGATCTAACATCGTTTGTTGCCTAGTTCCAGCATTAATTATACGTTGACTAAAATGAATGAAGGCGATATTCAAATCCGAGTCAAAGACGAAGACGTGAAGAATCTTTATTTTAGTAATTATGTCTTTGTACGAACACGAGTTGTCAAACGCGATTAGACAATATAGGGTAAATGATTTTAATGTTTTCCGAAAACTAAAAGGGAAGGAATTTTTGGTCTAAAATTTAGTGTGGGATTTTTGGTAAATACTTTATGTTTGAAACACGAAATATCGCAAGAAATTGAATGATATATCTTCGTGATATAAAGAGGTCAATTAATGCTATATTTATTGATTCAAATAAATCCTAAAAGATTTTGAAAAATTGTTTTAAGTTGATATAACACTAGGGTTATGTATCAACTATAAATAGCCCACACTTGTTCATTTGAAAATCATTCCTCACCTTTCTCAACTCTAAATATCTTGAGATCTATTGCGCAAAACTTTAGCACGCTATTGCCTAGATCTAAGTGAGACAACTTAGTGTTCATTGCTTGATTCATTGTAATCTTTTATTATCATTAGTTCTCAATCGAAATCCTGAGAGTGTGTTCTTGGGTTCCTAATAAGGTTATTAGGAGATCTGAAATCCTGAAGGTGCTTTGGGTGTCTAGTTAAGGGTAGCTAGAAGTCGTTGATTGCTTGTATCAAACATTGGAAGCATTCCATTTTTTACTAGTGATCATTACCGAAATCCGGAGGTTGGAAAGCCGACGGTCGAGCAGTAGGGGAACCGAAGCTCGCTAAAATCTCTGAGCATTTCTATCCCTTAACTATTTACATTCTTGCATCTATATTATTTCAGTATCGTTCAAAGTTTTATCGCTATATTATATTCCGCTTTAATTATCTTAATTATATTAATATAGTGAAGTATATACTTTTGTCGTATTCTTTATAGAAATTGAAAAAGTATCAATACGTGTAGTAATCCTTATTCACCCCCCTAAGGATCACGTATTACTTAACAATTGGTATCAGAGCCCGTGTTCTACATTAAGAGCTTTACATCTCGTAGTAAACGATCTATGGCCGGCTTAATGAACCCTGGAACCCTTTGTGCGGAAGGTATGTCCAGTGCTAGGCCTCCATTATATGATGGTACTAACTACGACTATTGACAGGGTCGAATGATAAATTATGTGAAGAGCATTGATTATATGCTATGGAGGATTATCCAGGATGGACCGATGGTGCCCACAGTTTTAAAAACTATTCAACCAGGCACTCCGAGTGCTGAAGGTGCATCTGAGGAGGACAAGAAAAAGGCTGGAGTCGCCAGAACAATTGAAGTGCCCGTAGAAGACGTTGACAAGATTGACGTTGCCGAACTACGGCCAGATGAGATGAGGAAGGTGTCCATGAATGCCAGAGCCATGAACTTGTTATTGAATGCTATTTTCCGTGAGGAATATGGAAGAATCCAAAACTGTAAAACGGCTAAGGAAATCTGGGATTATCTAGAAGTGGCTAATCTTGGAACGGAGCAAGTAAAGACTATAAAAATCCGACTTCTGAACAGAGAATTCCAGCACTTTGAGATGAAGGAAGGTGAGCAGGTCAAGGAGATGACTCAAAGATTTGGCAAAATTGGGAATGATCTAGCAGCTTATGGAAAGGTGCTAAGTCTTGAGGAACAAAATGGGAAGATGCTTGAGGCGCTAAGTGATGACTATCACAACATGATTGGCGTCTGGACAGAATCTCACAATTTGAAAACATGGCCTCATCAAGACATGATTGGAGCAATTCAAGCAGAGGAAGAAGTAATTGCTTATAGAAAAGGAAGAAAGAAGGCTAAGAAAAACCTCGCTTTCAGTACCATGGAGAAATTCATGAATGATAAAGGAAGCGACGAAGAGATGGCCATGATAGCTAAGAACTTCAAAAAGTTCCTAAAATTCAACCAGAAAGGAAAATTTGATCGGAACAAGGAGTCTTCCAGCTATTCAAATGATCCACCAAAGTGTTTTGAGTGTAACAAACCGGGACACTTGAAGGCAAAATGTCCAAGGCTACTCAAAAAGAAATCTCAAACAAATAACAAATCAATGAAAGCCACGTGGGATCAAGATTCTGATGAGGAGACAGATTCCGATGTAGAGGAAGTGGCAAACGTGGTGTGTCTAATGGCAAATGAAACTCTTGAGGTAACCTCTACTACTCCTTATAATTCCGATACTAATAATGAGGACGGTTGCGAATGTGATGACCACTGTCTCACATTTGACAACTTAAATGAGCTAAACAAGAATCTTATTAAGTATTGCGAAAAACTTAAACTGAAAAATCGAGAGCTTCAACAAAATAATAAAGTTTTAAACTCGAAAGTTGTCGATCTCGAAAATAAAATTTCCGTTACCAAAATTGAAAACGATTTAAATATTGGTACGGTTGATTTGGAAAAACTTGAGTTAAAGCAAAACTTGGCAAAAGCTTACACTCAAAATGATGAGTTGAAAAATAAGCTAGCCAAGTTCGATATGCGAACAGATAAACTCAATGAAATCCTCGAGTCTCAATACAAACAGGTTAACAAACGAGGCTTGGGTTTTGAACATGATGAAACTCCTACTTTTAAACATACTTCACCTTCTATAAAATTTGTAAAAGGAGTTACATCTTATCAAAATGAAATCAATACTAATTCGATTCCAAAAGCTCGTTTTAGTTGTACTTATTGTGAGAAGGGTAATCATTTTTCCACTTCATGTCCTGTTCGTTATTTAGCTGAGTTGGGAACACTCATACTTTGGTGGCAACGACCTAGATGGGCTGTTCGTAAACCAGCTGAAAATACTAACCCCCAAGGACCCAAAAACATTTGGGTACCTATAGAGAAAACTTAATTTGCAATTGCAGGTACACCACTCGACCGTTAAGGAAAGAAATGTTTGGACGGTCGATAGTGGTTGCTCGAGGCACATGACAGGTATGCCTATGGATAACATTTCAACAATTGTGGAGATATCAAATAATGAGAAAGCAATGAGTCAGGGGGAGCAACATGTTGAGGGGGAGCAAAGTGAAACTAAAACTCAGGATGTTGATGACTACCTCCACAGGAGGTCTCCCTTTTTGTTGATAACAAAGGGGGAGAATGTTCTTATTATTTTATCATCATTATGTTATTGTGCTTCATTAATCATATATGTTTTACTAAGGAGAACTCTATTTTATTGATCTCCTTAGGTAATTTGTTATCATCAAAAAGGGGGAGTTTGTTGATTGAAAAATCGACATACTCTTATGTTTTGACGATAACAAATTACAATTGATCTAACATCGTTTGTTGCCTAGTTCCAGCATTAATTATACGTTGACTAAAATGAATGAAGGCGATATTCAAATCCGAGTCAAAGACGAAGACGTGAAGAATCTTTATTTTAGTAATTATGTCTTTGTACGAACACGAGTTGTCAAACGCGATTAGGCAATATAGGGTTAATGATTTTAATATTTTCCGAAAACTAAAAGGGAAGGAATTTTTGGTCTAAAATTTTGTGTGGAATTTTTGGTAAATACTTTATGTTTGAAACACGAAATATCGCAGAAATTGAATGATATATCTTCGTGATATAAAGAGGTCAATTAATGCTATATTTATTGATTCAAATAAATCCTAAAAGATTTTGAAAAATTGTTTTAAGTTCATATAACACTAGGGTTATGTATCAACTATAAATAGCCCACACTTGTTCATTTGAAAATCATTCCTCACCTTTCTCAACTCTAAATATCTTGAGATCTATTGCGCAAAACTTTAGCACGCTATTGCCTAGATCTAAGTGAGACAACTTAGTGTTCATTGCTTGATTCATTGTAATCTTTTATTATCATTAGTTCTCAATCAAAATCCTGAGAGTGTGTTCTTGGGTTCCTAATAAGGTTATTAGGAGATCTGAAATCCTGAAGGTGCTTTGGGTGTCTAGTTAAGGGTAGCTAGAAGTCGTTGATTGCTTGTATCAAACATTGGAAGCATTCCATTTTTTACTAGTGATCATTACCGAAATCCGGAGGTTGGAAAGCCGACGGTCGAGCAGTAGGGGAACCGAAGCTCGCTAAAATCTCTGAGCATTTCTATCCCTTAACTATTTACATTCTTGCATCTATATTATTTCAGTATCGTTCAAAGTTTTATCGCTATATTATATTCCGCTTTAATTATCTTAATTATATTAATATAGTGAAGTATATACTTTTGTCGTATTCTTTATAGAAATCGAAAAAGTATCAATACGTGTAGTAATCCTTATTCACCCCCCCCCCTCTAAGGATCACGTATTACTTAACAGTTGTGTGCTGCTGTTGTGGATTGTCGACCAGCTGTTGTACACTTTGGGCACCTGTGTCGTGTGCTCTCATAGCTGGGAACTGGCCAGCTGTTGTGCACTGTGGAAAGGGAGCTGCTGCTATAGGTTGTTGTACAATTTGGGAACATGTCTGTAGTCCAAGTGGCTGTATAGAACTAAGAGGAACAACCCCTTCATTAACCATAGGGTGTTGTACACTTTGGGAACATGTCTGTAGTCCATGTTGCTATATAGAACCGAGAGGAACAACCCCCTCATTAACCATATCATCCCCACATACAGGTGCAATCTCACCCAAATCAGGACTTCTAGAGGTAGGCATAACATAATGAATAAAAGGGAATTCATTTTCATAAAATTTCACATCACGGGACACAAAAAAATCACACGAATTAAGATCATAAAGCTTCCATCCTTTCTTCCCATGAGGGTACCCAAGAAACACACAACGACGACTTCGACTCAAAAATTTATCCCCCTTAGATTTCTGATTATGAGCATAACATAAACACCCAAAAATGCGCAACTGAGTATATTTCGGAGGCGCATTAAGAAGTAATTCATATGGTGACTTATTATTAATTAGAGGTGAGGGGGTACGATTAATCAAGTAAGCTGCACCCAAAATACATTCTCCCCAATAACGGATAGGCAAGTGACCCTGAAAGCGTAAAGCACGAGCAATATTCAAAATATGTCGATGCTTGGGTTCAACAATCCTATTTTGTCGAGGAGTACCAACACATGAACTCTGAAAGAGGATTCCTTGTTGTACAAATAATCACGCATATGATTAAATTCTGTTCCATTATCACTTCGAACAATTTTAACAGTAGCATGAAATTATCGATTAATCATAGCAAGATAATTTTGGAACATAGTAGTAACCTCAGTCTTATCAAGCAGTAGAAACACCCATACAACACGAGAAAAACCATCGACTATAGTTAAAAAATAACGCGCACCACATGATGAAATAGTATGATAAAGCCCCCAAAGATAACAGTGTAATAATTCAGTGTAAGACGAAGTGTGTTCACTATGCGGAAAACTAGCTCGAGAATGCTTAGCTCGATGACACACACCACAAGCTTTATTACTAGAAACACTAGTACCGCGAATGAAGAGAAGAGACCGAACTACTTTTTTCTGAAGGGTGCCCCAACCGTTTATGCCATAAGTCAACAACATTTGGAGTATTCGACACACATGCCCGAACTGAGGTCACATCCCGAAGATAGTAGAGTCCATCCCGTTGCTCACCCGTTCCAATCAGGGTCCGCGATATTCGGTCTTGAATAACACACAACTTATTAGTGAATTGTAACATATAATGAAAATCATCAGTGAGCTGAGACACCAATATCAAATTGCAACTGAAATCCGAAACAAACAAAATATGATTAAGTATCAAACCACAACACAAATGCACACTCCCATAGTGAGTAACCATAGAACGTTTACCATCCGGAAGACCAACCGGACAAGCCGGCCTGTATTTAAGATTAATCAAATGACGAATATCGCAAGTGATATGACTCGAAGCCCCTGTATCTATTATCCAAAGAGTCTCAAGGGGCTTACCCATCAACCGATCATCACTAGTAGTAGAAAATAATTTTATAATTTGTTGCCATTGGTCAGTGGTCATACCAGGAAGAGGAGAGTTACCAATAGAACTCACAGTATCCGATGAAGAAGCCCAAGCTATCCGAACTTCAGCCCTAAAGTTGCGTCCAGGGACTGTCCGGTACTGTACCAGTAGATTGTGCAGAGTAGCCGGTGGTATTTCCAATGTCTGAGTGGAAACATCACTATCAAAAGACATTATGAAAAAAAATGAAGTTTGGTGATGTGGCTCCGATCAAGATCTTTTTCCAATTGTATCCTTTCATCCAAAGTTTGGTGAAGGTCTTGACGAGGCTTATTCTCTCATCAAGATCAGTTGATGTTCCATGAAAGTAGCAATTATTTCTCGTAATCCAGATTACCCAACGAATACTTCCAAGATTAAGATATGAATCATCTTATAATTGGTCCATCTTTTCATTATTCATTTTGTAATCGAGAGGGAAATATGGTCGGAAGAAGAGATATGAATATTAAAGAAATCGTAAAGTTTGGCCGCAAAAGGACAATTAAGGAAGAGATGTTGAGAGCTTTCGTTAATCATTTTGCAAGTGTTACAAAGGGAATCAACTACCTCTTTAGTTTTAGGAGCCAGTAAATCAAGTGTGGAAAGTCTATTGAGGAGGAGCCTCCAAAAAAATGTGTGAGTTTTGGCAGGGAAGGAAAGTTTGTAAAGTTTTTCCAGGTTGATTTAGGGATATTAATATAGTTGTTGGGAGTCTTGATTGAGCTAATGTTGGTCTCAAAAAGCTTATAATAAAGATCTTTGGTTTGGAATATATCTTTAAACCAAGTAAGATGATCGTTAGTTTGGGAAGGGGTGATACTGAGGATGGCAAAAACCAATGAAGGAGAAAAAAGTGAGGAGAGGAGGGGGGGGGGGGTATTCCAGTGGGTTGTGCTAATAATAAGATCAGAGACCAAGGTAGGATGGTTAAGTTCCTGTGCATTAATGTTCAAGGTGGAAATGGGGGAGGGTGTAAAGCCCATTATTTCCCGAGAGGATCCAGGAGTCCTTCCCAATATTTACAGATTTTTCGTTTCCAGTCTTCTAGGATGAAAATTGATTTGATGCAGTTAATGCCTGAGGTGAGACTTTTCCATGTCCAGGATGCATTGGGTTTGGGGATGGCAGGGGGAGTGTGTCAGTAGAAGGGAAGTATTTGGATTTGAGAAGGGAGGTCAAGGGAGTGTTCGGTTTGGTGATGAGGTGCCAGCTATTCCTGGCGAGCAGAGAGAAAGGTTAAAATGGTGAATGTGTTTGAATCCAAGACTTTCTTTGGATTTCTCAAAATGAAGAATATCCCAGTTTATCCAATGAATTTTTTATCATGATTTTCACTCCATAAGAAGTTAGCCAGAATATTGTCGATGTCGTTGAGGGTGGAGAGGGGGAATTTGTATATTCCCATTGGGTAGATTAAGTAAGATTGAAGGATAGATTTGATGAGAATTGATCTTCTTGGTGAAGTTAAGAAATTTAACTTTTCAAGAGGAGATTTTCTTTCTTATTTTCTCAATTATGTTGAGGAAGATTTGTTTTCAGTTAGAGGTGATGTCTAGGGGAATTCCCAAAAAACTTCCGAAGCAATCGGAGGCAGAAATTCTAAGGACAGAGAGTTCTAGTGCTCTAGAGGTAGGGGTGTTTTAGGGCTAAATGTGATGATGGATTTGCGATGATTAATAATTTGCCCCGAGTCCATACAAAAATGGGGAAACGCATCATTGAATGATCTGATGCAAGTCGGGGAGAGGTGAATAAAGAAGTATGAGTCATCTGCGAAAGAGGAGATGAGAGATTTGAGGTCCCATTTTGGAAATAGAGACTCCTTTGATGGCTTTGGTTGTTTGAAGATGAGAAAGAGTGGATGAGAGTGCCTCTAGGCATAGACCAAAGAGGATAGGTGAAAGGGGATCTCCTTGTCTAGGTCCACAAGAGGGAGTGAACGGGTCAGTTGTTTGGCCATTGACAATAAGAGAATATTGTACAGTGATGACACATTGTTCAATGAGACGAATCTAGTGGGGAGGAAAATTTAGTTTGGTTAAAAGGGCGAATAGGAATTTTCAATTGACTCTGTCAAAAGCCTTGCTCATGTCAATTTTGATTGCCGCTAACCCATTCTTTTTAAGTGGGGAAGAACGAATGGTGTGAGTAAGTTATTGGGCCATGATTATGTTATCTTGGAAATTCCTTCCATGGAAAAAGCCATTTTGGAAAGGAGAGATAATGGAATCGAGGTGATGTTTAAGTCTATTGACAAGAACTTTAGAAGCAATTTTGTAGATGACATTACAGAGGCTGATAGGTCTAAAATCTTTGATAGTTTCAGGATTGTCAATTTTAGGAATGAGGGTAATAAGAGTGTTTTTAATCTCTTGAAGAATGAATCCTTGGTTAAGAAACTCTAAGGTGGCTAGAGTGACATCCTTCTCTACCAAATTCCAGTTGTCCTGGTAGAATTCAGCAAGGAAACCATCAAGACCCGGAGATTTGCCAGATGCCATTTGAAAAAGAGCGATTTTAATCTCTTCAGGTGAAAATGGGTCGGAGAGGTCATCAATTTGGGATTGGTTGAGGGTATTATGGATGTGGGAAAGTGAATTGAAGTCAAGCTGGGTAGCAGAGGTAGAGTTGGGGTTGGAAAGATTAGAGAAGTAAGATTTACAAATATTGATAATTTGATCTTCATGAGTATGGAGGGAGCCTTATTCGTCTCGAAGTTCCACGATATTATTTATTTTGGTTTTGTACTTGGCATTGGCATGGAAGAATTTAGTGGTTTGGTCACCTTCGGATATAACAATTATTTTAGATCTTTGGCGCCAGTAGTCTTCTTCCGCAACTAGGAGGAGGTCAAGTTGGAGTTTGATTTGGTCAATAATGGAAAGGTTTGTTTGGTTGAGTAGGTTTTGGTGATGTGCATGTTTATTTTGAAGATTTTAATGTGGTGGAAGATGTTGCCCACTCTGTAGGTGTTCCAGTTTTTTATAATGTTTTTTGTATGTTTTAGGTTGTTGGTGAGAAAGAAGGTGTGTGATTGGGGGAGTGTGGTGGAGGGATTGAGAGTGTCTCTGGAGTTCCAGTTGTTTTTTATAAGTGTAGGGAAGTCCGGGAGTTGGTTAAGAAAGGAATCCAATTTAAACGGTCTCGATATTTTGGAAGTCAGTTTTTTAGTGGAAATAACGAGGGGGCCATGGTCATATCTTTGAATAGGAAGGCAGTTATAGGAGGCATCCGGGGAGGTCACCGAGAGTTCATAATTGCCCATAGCTCTATCATGTTTTTCAATGATTTTAATTCCTCGTCTTGTACCAGACCAAGAGAATTTGCATCCCGAGAGGGGAAGATCTTCGAAGCCAAAGATAAAGGTGAAGTTGAAGAGGGATATCGATCCAGGTATAGTTGTTTTGGGTGGAGGGGATTTTTCGTGAGAGAACAAGATTTGATTGAAGTCCCCACAAATGAGGATAGGAAGATCCAAAAAGGGCTTGAGGTTGGATTCCAAGGAGTCCCAAGTAGATTGTCTATTAGCTAGTTGAGGGGCGCCGTAGATGCAAGCTACGTACCAAGGGAAGTCAAGTTCCGTGATAATTTCAAAAAGAAGGATATTTTGTTGAAGGTGATGGGCTTATGCCTAATATTAGAGGAAAAGCCAATCCAAAGCCCCCCACTATGCCCAATAGCGTCAACCATAGTCGCATAGTCCGGGGGACGGTTCGGAATACGGAATATGGTTCGGTACGGAGTTCGGTTGGAGAAATAAATCGAATACGGTGGGGGTAGGCTTATTATTTATACTTATTATTTATTTATATATTTTTATTTTATTCATAAATATTTATTTCATATTTAATAAAAAATTTGAAGGTTGGATGAATGTTATTTAATGAAAGTTGGAGTTGGATGAATATTATTTAATGAAGGTTGGAGTTCCAAAAATTAATTTATTGTAGAGTATGAAGTTGGAAAGCCAACAACCGTGTGACACTCTTAGAAAATTTTGAAAAATTTATTGTAGAGTAGCTTTTGTCCATCGTGCAAGAATCTACCACAAGGCACCTTTTTGAATTTTGTAGTTTTACAAAATTCTTTGAATCTAGTATATTTGTTAAATTTATTTGTTAAATACAATTAGAAATATTTATTAAATTTGTTGTACTTACTATAATTTGAGTGTTGAATATAATTATTTTCTTAAGTTTTTAACTAGTATAAATAGTACATAAATCATTGTACAAAATATCAACAAATTCATTATAAAAAAAATATACTTACAAAATATCAAGAAAACACAATGATAGTGATAATGATGCTAATGCCTATGGTGTTCGGGAAAAATGTATATGAGGAAGATGATAATGATCAAGAAATATCCGAACACCAATCTAATAGCCCATCACCCTCTCCATCCCAATCACTTCAGAATTCTAACTCCACATCATTTTCACAAAAAACGAGCACACTAGTGGGACCTTTATACGATGAGGTCGAGTTTTTAGATGGGGATAAAAATATCGGTGGAGGAAAATCTTGGATATGCAAACATTGTAATAAGGTTTCGAAAAGTTCATATACGAGAATTCACCAACACTTCTTTGGTCCTCCGGTTGGGAAGAGATCGGACATAGCACGATGTCCGATAAACACAACAAACAGAGCGGAATATGAAAGGATACTTAGACGAGTTAAAGAATTCGAGTCAGGAAATGATTTGGGAAACTTGAAGAAGTCAACTTTAACTCCAAAAGCAAAAGAAACAACTTCAAACTCAATTGGAGAAAAATTCAAGATTATGGAAAGAAATCAAGTGGATATGAAAGTTATGCGTTGTGCAAATGGCATTCCTTTTAATGTGTTGAGGAATCCTGAATGGGTTGAAATGGAATCGGCAATTAATAATGGACCAAAAGGTTATAAAGCACCTTCATCCGAGAAAGCAAGAACAACACTCCTTGATGAATGCAAGAGAAGCGTCGAAAAAGGCTTGATGCTGATGAAAGATTCGTGGTATACACAAGGAGTGTCAATTGTTTCTGATGGTTGGTCAAACGTGAAACATAACTCGTTGATCAATGTTCTTGGTGTTAATTCTAGAGGGGCCATGTTCTTTTATGCTTATGATTTTTCTGGAATTGAAAAAACGGCAGAAGTGATTGCAAATTATCTCCTTAAAGCTATAACAGAGGTTGGACCAAGGAACGTTTTGCAAGTGGTCACGGACAATGCCTCGGCATGTAAAGCTGCTGGAGAACTTATTGAGAAGGTACATAAAAATACCTTGTGGTCTGGATGTGTGTGTCATACTATTAATTTAGTGTTTAAAGATTTTAATAAATCTTTTGAATGGATGACTGTCATCATAAATCATTCGAAGGTTCTTGCTGAGTTTAGGAAAGAATCATCACTAGAATTATTGAAAGTAGCGAAAACCAGATTTGCTTCTCATTACACTATTTTAAACAGATTAGTTGATTGTCGTGAATCACTTGAAACACTAGTTGTAACAAGAGCTTGGAAAGAATGGGTTAAAGGTCAAGATGTTGCTACTAGTTCGTCGGCTAAAGATGTGAGTGAAATAATACATGATGATTATTTTTGGGATGAAGTGGAAAACATATTGAAGATTACTAAACCAATTTTTTGTGTACTAAGATTTGACGACGGGGAGGGTGAGAAAATGGGAGAAATTTACGGAAAGATGGATTGTCTAGTCGGAAAAATTAGAGATTGTAGGGTAGGTAACAAATAAGAGTCATCTTTGTCTGTAATGGAAGAAATCGTGATTAAAAGATGGGATAAAATGAACATTCCGATGCATTGTCTCGGATTTGCATTGAATCCCAGATTTTATGATTGAAGTCACTTACAGACTTCGGCCCCAGGAGGTCTTTCTCGAAGGGTAGCTAATCAAGACAAATAAGTGATGATAAATGTTATGGAAGCATTTAAGAAGTTCACCGATAGTTAAGCTGAGCAAAAACTATTACAAGAGCAGTTTGTAGAGTTCGACCAAAAAACAGGTATGTTCGCTCGGCCAGAGGCCTTTTTGGATTCTGTTAGTATGAGTGCTATAGATTGGTGGTCAACATATGGTGCACAAACACCAGAATTATCTGAGATTACGATGAAAATGTTATCGCAACCAATAAGTAGCTCTTCAGCATAGAGGAATTGGAGCACTTACTCGTTCATTCATAGTGTCAAAAGAAATAGACTAAACTGTGACAGGGCTGATAAGTTGGTTTTCATACACTCCAATATTCGGGTGCAATCAAGGTATAGTCAAAGTTATAAAGAAGGGCCTTATAAGAAGTGGGGTATCAATCCCCATAATTCATCCTTAATTGATCCAGAGGAAGAACTTGAAGATATGCGATGAAAATCACTATTGGAAGATGATCAACCGAGTGGAAGTAAAAGAAAATTGACGGATGCCAACTTCGAACAAAGAAGCAAAAGGATATAATTTATTTTTTTGTGGGTATTTGTGATATTTAATATTTCTAAAGTATTTATCGTGTGTAACTTTTTACATTTTTAAAATATTCGGAATGTATAAGGTTTTATTTTATTAAAGTATTTATAAAGAATATTGCATTTTAATATTATAATTTATGTTTTCGTGGATATTTGAAAAGTTGCATTAAAGTTTAATATTGTTACCAATGAGAAACGCGCCATATCACAAACATAAAAGAACATGGCACCACTTGCAATTCCAAGATACTAATTGGAATTTGGGCCATATATTAATATTGTGTAAGCTTCCCTTCTACTTTATTAACATCACAATTCATTTTGAGAGTCGTTTCACCGTCTCAAAGACTCAAAGTCTAAAAACAATACTTAGCTTCTTCAGTTCTTCTCTCACGATTGCTTCACCTTCATCAAAAAATCAAAACTTTTATATCACTCCTCACTGCCAGCTTCACCACGCTTACATCTGGGATTCATGAGTTAGTACACAAGCCTCCAGGTAACTTTCTCTTCTATTTCACCCATCATCGTCTGTCAATCACCGGAGTTGCGAATTCGCTCCAGTACGGCGGAAATGGCCGAATTAATACCGCATTGTACGCCAAATTGGTACGGCAGAACCGATTTCGGAGTGCGGGAGCCATTCCACCGAACTCTATGACTATGGCGTCAACACCGTAAGAATGGGAAAATAAAAATTTGTTTAACCTAGTATTATCACAACTAACAGAACAAATGGTTTCAGACAAAAAAAAGCACATCAGGTTTAAAGCGTTTCGAAAACGAAGCGAGAAGTTGAACTGTACAGGTCTGACTAAGTCCTTTACAGTTCCATGAAAAGATTTTTATAATGTCACTTGGGGTTGTTGTACAACCACCAAAAACAATTTAAGGGGGGTTAACGTCAAGGGACCAATTAGTATTAACATGAGAGTATACTTCATTAATGAAGGAAAGAGACTGTGGGTTAGAAAGGGTACCTGAACTACAAAAGTCATGAGAGTCCCCTTTACTGGCTTCTTCCTCGTCCTCATGTGCATTATCCTCATGTGCATTATTCTTTTTTGTCTGCCATTCACCATTCGAGCCTTCCGGGTCAGATTCTTCTTCATAGGCTTCAAATTCCTCTTCATTTTCTTTAGATTTTTCCAGATCTGCATCCTGGTCATTCTCTTCTCCAAATTCATCCATGATCTTCTTTGACTCGTCTGGGCTACTGTCGCTAAAATCTCAGACTTTTGAAGTTCCAGCTCCTTCCTCCGTTTGGATTCTTCTTCTTGTTTTGTCTCCAACAGCACTGGCACAGTCAAAAAGTCTTTTACGTTTATTCCCCACTTTAGATGTGACTAGGTTGACCATGTTAATTTTATCATTATCCCAATTGGAAATGAGTCATATGATGTTTGATGTATGGTCAAGGAGGAGCTCAGTGAGCATGGTGAGACCCACACTTGATGGGGGAATAAAGTTTGGAGAAGACTAGCCAATCTTGCTAATACAAGTGTTGAAGGAGGCTAATATGAAGATAGTGGTGTTGGCCGGTGCTGGATTGTTCCGAATCCAGGCTGTGTCGATGGGTGTGTTGGAGCCAACCCATTCATTTGCAAGGAAGTTCACTGTGTGGGGTAGGAGATCATCAATATCATGTCATGATCTAAAAATCAGGAAATGGTTGTCATTTTTGTCCTCTCCTTTGAAAAGGAGTCGGGCAAAATTTTTGAGTTGACCCTCTACTTCGTTGTTCCAGTCATCCAAGGAGCTACCAGCAATGCCATACACCATAATAATAGTAGCCGATTTGCAGGTGATAAACCCAAGGCAAAGAGATGGAGGGAAAGAGGTTTCAGCAGAGATTAGAGTGTTTTCGAGCTTGTGAGATTAATGGGGATTTGTGAAGAGACGTGGGATGAGGAGAGGGAGTTGTAAAATTTGTTACCAATTACCGAGTCACTTTCAATGAAAAAACGCGCAGTGTTCCAGATGTTTTCCCAAAAGGAGTTCCATGAGAGGCTAAGGTCTTCTCTGTATTAGAGGAGTTCATCTCTTGTTTTAGCCCAATCAGGGTGGTAGTTTTCCCGAATAACATTATCAATTGGTGGGAGTGGGAGGTTGCTGGGAAGGCCATCTTCAACTATGGAGTTTATAAAGGAAACATTAAGATCTCTCTCATACATCTCTCTTTAATAGTTCATCTGCCCTATTTGGTTAGAACCGTCCGGATAACCTGGGATGTTGAGATAGGCTGGTGTAGTGTAGATAGGGGAGAGTTGTTGATTTTGGTTGGGCTGACTGATTGTGTTTAGGGGGAGGCATTGGTAGGAGTGTGAGGCTGGGGTTGTGGTGGTGTTGTGTTGGTGGTGCTAGTGGGTGAGGGTGTCGGGTAGGGTGACCACTTTCAATTATAGGTTTAATGATTTCTTTATTAGTGGCCGTATGGGTTTGATGGACAGGGGTGTCTGCTTGGGGGTCGATATTAAGAGGGTCAATATCAAGGGTATGGTTAGAGGAAATTGACATGTCTGATGGGGAGATGGAGGTTGGTTGTTTCTATCAGAACTGGAGGAGTCATTGTCTGAAGAAATGTCATATTGATTGGGATAGTTGTTCGCATTTTGGTTTGCTGGGGGCTGGTTAAAAAGATGGAAATAATGCCTAACAGTTGTGTTTCTAAACTCTACTGAGTTAGGCAAGGCTCTCACCCAATGATCAAACAATGGACGAGCAATGTCCACACGCAAATTATAGTATTTATTCTGGTTGGCACGGAGAATTCTATCCATGTATCCATTAAGTGCCCAATCCGGTTGGATTCAACAATGAGCAACGGAGTGACCAATTCTCCCACAAAGGTAACAGGCTCTAAAGATACGTTCATACTTGAAACTAATCCAAAGAATAGTGTTATCCGGGAGGCCAATGAAAGTACCAGGGACAATGGGGGCGTTGGTTGGGATTCTGATTTTAACACGAAAAAACTCCATTGCACGAGTTTCACTTGCATAGAGGTCGATCACCAGCACTTCTCCTGTTGTAGAAGCCAATGTTCTCTTCATAGAAACCTTCAACCGGGATTCCATGGAGTTGAATTCAAAGGTCCATAGTAGAGATTTGGAAGGATTGGAGACAGAGATTGGGAGTCCAATGGCTTACCAGAAGGAGGGATCCATTAATGTTGAAAGGTGCTCTAATGATAATGTCGTCTTTGTCATCATTGTTCTCGAAGAGAAAGGTGAAAATGGTCCCCACTTTCTCAACTGTAACAACCCCTCAGAGTCCAATAGGAGTTCTTACACTCTATTTGATTTAAAAGTTTCAGAGTCTGCAATGATTCTAAGGAGGTTATGGGTGATTCGATTTCAGCTTTATATATGTGTATATATATATATATATATATATATATATATATATATATATATTCGAGAATAAATTTGTTTTAGTTATATATATATTTTCGAGAATAATTTTTTTTTAGTTCTATATTTTGTAAGAAACGCTGAAAATCTAAACTTATCTACACTAAATAATTGATTTCGTAATTATATTAACATTTCGAATGTTTCATAGGAAACGCTTAGAAATTTTACTCTATGAGCCTACTACATAACGAATTAAGCCAGAAGGAGCAATTAACAACGAGATTTTAATAACAATTATATGCTCCAACATATTTAATAATTAAGATTAAAGGACCGAGTAATTCGGAACCCGTTCCGTTACTTGACCCGGAAAGTCCGAGTTCGTTACTTGCTCATATCCTTCTCGAACGATACTTGAATAACTTTTTTTACTCGCTGGATTATCGAGTAAACCCGGGTCCGCTTGATTACCTACTCATTTATTTTTCATATTATACATTTATACATATGTTATACTTGAACCATAATTATTTCATTGACCTATATAAAACTAAAATTAAAAAAAAAAAGTTAGATTTGCATTTTAATAATTAAATATTGTTGGAGAGAACCCTAAAATAGAATTTTTTTTGTTTTTTTAAATAGTAATATGGGGGTGACCCGGAAACCACTCAGCGTCCGACTCAAAAAACTCGGTTCGATATCCGCTCGTGTCCTCATCAAACAATACAATAGGTTTGCTGGCGCGATAGCACCTGGTAATTACCCGACTCGGTAAAGTTCAAACCCTACTACGTAACCCGATACCCGCTCGTACCCAGCTCGCTTGCTGCCCTAATCTCCTGTTCTTAAAAAAAATATGAAATCGTCTTGATGCCCTCACCAAAATTTATGCTAGAATATTAGTATTGTTTCAAACCCTCCTCACTTTTGACGGAGTAGATTTCTAAGAGGAGATTTGGTGACCTCCAGGGACGGACCCAGGAGTCCAATTTTAGTGGTGCAAAGTAAAAAAAATTTTATCGAAAAGATAACATAAAATTAGTCTAACAAAATATTATATTAAAGATAGAATAATATTCATAAATCTACAAAGAAAATCTTCTATCAAATGTTTGAAAATGTGCTAAAATTACATCATTACCAATAGTACTAAGCACATCTCGTTCAAGATAAGTTACAAGACGGTCATTTAACCATTGATCGCCCATCTTACTAGACTTGTCATTTTTCACATGATTCATCGCAGAAAAAACACGTTCAACACTTGCTGTTGCTACCGGCAAAAGCAAAGCTAACTTGAACATGATTCTTACCGATGATGGTCCAAGGAAACTCATGATTGCGAGGTTGATGTGGCCCATTTTTGAGATAAGATCTCCTCACATCATCTTGAACATCCGGATGAAATTCAGAAATTGGTTTCCTTAGCCCATGATCAGCTTTCAATGTTTCAAAGTCAACACTTGTTTCTCTTTCATTAGCAAAATGTGGAGAATGTTCAACTTGTGGTGCTTCAACTGCGAAACTTGAGCTAGCTTCGTCTTTCTTTTTAGCATATACTTCGAAAAGCCTTTTCATTCTATTCAATCAACCAATTGAATAAATGAACACCTAATTCACAATTCAAATATTAAACAGTAGGTTAGCATATGTCCATTTTATGAAGCCATATGACTTCCAGGAGGTACATACACAATAAGCCATATGACTTCCAGGAGGTTATCTCAAATAAATAACACCAACAAACTAAGTGCACACTGTAAGCTACTAGCATAAACTTAGTGATTAACATCTACAAGTATTGAATATACTAATTGTCTAATTGTATAAAAACACTATCGAATTCCATAATTTTCATTATACCACACAATGACCTCCGCACACGCCACACGGCAATGCTCAATTAACAATTCACAATTCACAAAACAAAAATAGATTGACAATTAATTCACAATCACAATTGAAAAATTAGATTAAATTACAAAAATTAGGGCAAGAACTAAAGAGGATGACAGAGAGCATACTGTTAGGATGAGCCGATGAGAATTGAGAAGCGGAAGCAACCAGCAAGAATGTGATTCAAGAAAAGCTAGAACACGATTAGGATTTGGAGGAGATGGGGGTTGTGTTTTGGGCGGGAGTTGCTTGTGTTTGGGGTTTGGAGAGAAAAGGTTGGAAGATGAAACACTTTTGAGAATAAGACAAAGAAAAACATTAAAAAAGTTGTTGACTTTGTTATTTTAATAATTGACTTTGTTATTTTAATAATTAAAAAAAAATTAAAAAAAAAGTGAAAATACTGGTGGTGCAATTGCACCAGTACTCTTAGGGTGAGTCCGACCTCTTAATTAATTAATCTCATTAGTGAACATAGAACAATCGTAATGAGATAGAATTATAGTGGGAAGTGATTTCCTATATTAGAATAAAATAGTTACCCAGATCAACTGACAACTCATCAATTAAATGGGTCATAAACCAACAAAATATATATTAAATATAATATTTTATTTGCTTATAAAAGCCAATGAGAAAAATTACACGTAAAAAGAAATTGAGTGTGATCCAATGTAAAACAGTAAAAACATAAGTTAAAGATTCTGCTAACAATTTAACAGAGCCTAATTTGAGTCGAGTATCTATAACATTTCACAAGATTATAGCCACTAAACTCCTCGGTATACAATTTTTCATCAGGCTTCTAAGATCAAGCTTTTTGTTTTCCTTTTCTGGCCTTTTCTAGTTCTGATTCCGCGTTGTTCAATTGATCCTTCAGTATCGACACCCTTGATTCCAATTCTTCTAGTGAGCCTTTAATAAGCGGAGGCTTGTATGGCGTTAGGAAGTTATGAGAAAAAGATTTCAGGGCCTCAATTCCAGTAACCTACAAAAAAATTTGTTGTAGTAGGACGATAAATAAACTATAGATGAATAACTGATCACTTGAAAGTTCAAGTTAGCGGATCCTGACCTCTGCAGGGAGTAATGGCAGTTTCGTGATGTTGAAGTCGTCATACAACATGTAAAATTGATCCAAGTATTTTTGTTGCATTCTCATTCTAGCCTTAAGCAACTTGGATTCAACACCTAAAACAACACCCAGAAAATCAATACTCGAGCTTCGTTAATGGTATTATTGTAAGGTGGAAAATAGTATGTAGCATTGATACCTTCTTCATCAAACAGAACTTGGTTAATAATGATGTTGTGTGTGTCTATCTCAAATTTGGTAAGTTCCTGAACAAGTCTTTCAGTCTCGTACAAAGAAAGGAACTCCGGAATGCAAACACAAACAAAGGTGGTCATGTCCTGTCCACAAAACATATAAGCAATGAATTAGCGATTCCTGAAAACTTGTATGGTTTAATTCATAATTTGACGGAATCTCCAATGAAGAAATGTAATTACCTTCATCTTACCTTTTCCCCAAAGAAACCATTATACTAGATAAACAATAAAGAAACAACCCTTCAAATTGGAATTATAAATTTCTACCATTCATTTATTCAAAAATTAAGTTGTTCGTCCACTAGAAATTTGTATGTTTTTCTCCGTTTGTCTAATAATAGTTCCATCGCTAATCTATATGAAATTTTTGGTCCTGCTATTGTGAGTATCTATAAAGAAATGAAGTATCAGAAATAAAAGACATTCTCAACAGCCAGATAATTTTGTAGAAATTCACCATATAAATTCCCGTCTTCGAAGTTTTTTTTTCGGACCTATCTAATTATAGACGTGTCTCTGAAGTCATCAGTAGGCCACCTAATTTGGAGCTACTAACCAGTAAGTAATTTTATAGAGGGTGGGTTGGCTTTACGTTTTCCAGTAGCTAGTAAGTGAATTTGTATAGCAAACACTTGAGAATCTGTTTATACGATTAACAGAGAAATATAACTAACTAACGAAGTAATATAACTACCGACTAGTCAACCCTTAGCACATAGCCTGTGTCTGAAAGAGTCCAGTGTACGCTCAACTGATCATGATTCAGTTTCTACAACGCTGACAATACCTTTCATTAAGACCAATATGATAAAAACCAAACAAAACCAAGTCCTATACTACTAAGATGGGTTCAGCTATCTTTTATTATAATAACATATGACCGTGCAAGGACTCAACCCGTTCCTCGTTGCATACCCATGGTCACTGAGCTAACCCTTATGATTTATTGTATCAGAATCCTAAATCATTTTGATGTAAGAAGTGTTTTCCATTTTCTTTAAAATGCGAGGTAATTATGTTTGGACCGTGGTTGACTTTCCTCAAGTGGCTGTTGCCTTCGCACTAATCAGTTGTCTATTGCTGCAGATATCTATAATCTACCTCGACCGTTAAAGAGAAGATGATAGAATTTGCAAACTTTGTTAAAAGAGACAGATTCTGATTACAATAGTTCGATTCAGTGAACTTGTAGAGAAAAGTAGGGACAACCATTCGCCGAGCTCCTGAACTAGATCCACTGTCTTGGTTATATATATATTTGAGAACTTTTGAGATTCTCTTTTTTGGACTAGAAAACCGGCCTCTGGTGGTGCTCTTCTCCTTAGTTCCTAACTAGCAGATTTGTTGGACATCTAACGTGGGAAGCTGATTGTAGGTTTAGACTTCTCACTGTCATATATGTGAGCTTGATTGCAATTCTTACTATGTTTATTGATTTTTAGATTATATGAATACCTAGTAATGCACAATTTGCATTCCACCCTTGGATTCTCCAAGTGATAAAACAGCATGATATATGTCAAATATTCATAAAACCTACTTCGTCCAGTTCATTGTAATCATACTTTCTCACTTTTTCGTGCCAACATTTGACCATCAATTACATTTATTCATTATTCTAACAAATAGAATTTGGATATTATTAGATTTGTTTTTGAAATTTTTTATACTATAACCTAAAAGTAATTGATGATCAAAGTTTGACACATGAAAAAAAAAAACGACAATTAAATTGAGTTGGATCTAAGGAAAAAGGTAATGCATGCTGCTTTCTGTAAAACTAATGAAATCTAGGTTTAAGATCTTACCGGGTCCTTAAATTGCTTGTTTACTTGTTCAATAACATCTTTCATGCCTTCAAGCCTCCCAAGAATTGCATCCTCTGCAAATTCATCACCAAGGCCAAAGAGACGCGACATCTGTCACCGTATTAAACAAATGCATGTTAAGATTAATGATTACCATGCCGATTGATGTCACCACAAGTTGCAAGGGAGGCAATAGATAAACGAGGAGTGCGTAGGCTGTTGCCATATCCTATGAGAGTATGAGTAAAAGATTTTATATAATCCGGCTTTGAATATAATGGAATAAATCAAAATGACTAATGACATTACCTACGCTTCTTATCTTTTGTGAAGTAGTAGAAAGTTATTGGCACTCACTCGTGGGTCAATTCAAAATGAGCCTCCCTGTTGTCACAAGTAAGGCTGCATACTATTCGACCGCTCTTACCACGCTTAGGCGGGAACCTCATTCGAGGCCCTGGGGCATGTTAATGTTGATGACGAGATGTTAAAAGATCAGTAACATTCCAAAAAAATATTCTAGGGAAAACCATCAACCACTGCGTTGGCAAGTGAAAACTAAATTCATAATCATTGAAATCCTATGAAGACAGTAGAAACTAAAGTTAGTCTTTCTTTAATTAAAACATAAAGGGTAAAAAGAAAAATCGAAATAGGATTCAACACCTGACTAATAATTCCACCAAACTTGTTCTTCAAACTCATCATTTTGTCAAGTCCCTTCTCTAATGTTGAAGGGAACTGTAACAGCCGCAGTGTATGGCCAGTTGGAGCTGTATCAAAGACTATGACTGAATAGTCCATTGTTTGCACTAGCCTGAATAAATATAAACCAAAAAACTATTCTGAATACAAAGTAGCGAAACTGCAAATAATTTGAGGTAACAATATATTTTAATAAGAGCCTCCAGCCTCCCCAAGCGGTATTTATTACATTTAGTGTGTCCCAAAACTTCCACAACTACATTGAACTTCAACCTCTGAAGAGTATTATGTGGCTCCAAGTTCTAGGTCACTTTTGAATAAACGAATCAAATCAAATGCCGAAGAATGAATAAGGCCTTATATTTATCGGGGTCCTAGTTAGAGAACCTTTGACTGAGTGGACAAATCAAATGCCGAAGAATGAATAAGGCTCCGTATTTACATAAATTATTTATCGGAGTCCTAGTTAAAGAACCTCGACCGAGTGGAAAAGTGGATGCGAATTAGTTTCTCTCGGTAAAAAACGGGCCCATGTGTTATTATGGTATAATAGTTATGACGACCAAGTACTTCACAAAACTTAGTTTTTCACTCTTGGTCCCTCATAAGAAATACTATAGACATCAAACAATTCAAATTAGAGAACAGTTTCATTGTCATTTGTAATCTTATTTTACTAATGGGCTACAACACATTCTTACAATCTAGTGAATCGGGTTCTGAAGCATTAGTGCACTTACTTCAACATCTCTGCAAAACTCATCGCCTCATCAATTCCTGGAATGGCATTTGCTAAATCAGACAAGAAACCGTCCATGCCATCTGCCATCGAATCTTCATTCTCTACTGTGGGATCAACTTCCTATACAACATGAACAGGATGAGATACAGCCAAGCAACACTGAGGAAATACTAGTACTATATCCAATTAAACAGACCCATATTACTCTTATCGTGGAAATATTTTCAAAAAATGTACTATGTCTACCATCAACTATCACAAAACCCTTGGACTGTTGCACCGTAAAATCACAGCACAGGTTCAATGTAGATGAGGGTATTTTTGGAAGGCATTAATTACATAATTTTTGTCCATCAAAATATCAAGGTTGGTCACTAAACAAAATGAGATGCTGATCTGAAGCTCATCCCTGTTCAATTTTGTTCATCTAGTTTAGATACTAACGCCCATTACGAGTTAACCAACCTTCCACTAGAATATCTTATCAAACCTATGATTGATCACACACTGAAATCCATAGAAAACAAAACATCCAAATTAATTTCTGCTAAATTTTCTAAGCCTCAGGACATTGGATTGCTCCCCAAACTCAGCTAAACTGATACCCGTGAAATACAACAATTCAATCTTTTCTTAATAAAGTTACAAATTTTTTTTATTGAATTCGTAACGCCATCGATAAAAATACAATCTTGACCAAAAAGACACATATATCATATGTTAGAAATAGTTCCAAGAATAAAGCAACGTCAAATTTTCTCGTAACTCAACAAGTGGGATTAACACATTCTATCTTACCATGGCATACAAACCTTAGTAATTAGTAGCGATTAACAAAGTAGGTGTCTTAGTGAATTTTAGCTAATTACCACACAATGTGTTCTTTACTCAATACATTATCAATCCAAAAACCATCAATAGAAATCTAATCCTTAACTAAAAAGGACAACAAATATCACATACTCCGTCCAATTATTTTTAGCTAAAGATTTTGTTCACGCCGTCAATCTTTAACTACCTATTACTTTTTACTCATTATTCTACTATACATAAACATAAAATCACAGGATTTATCTCTAAAACAATTTCGATAATGCTATTTTCCTGTAATTTTAATCATAACATACGAGAAAACGAAAACGTAAAACTAACAATTAGGTTTAATTGGAGAAGCAATTGACAATGGTAGGTGTCTTGGTGAATTACTGACAATTATCACATACCCATCAATAAAAACTCAATCTTTTTACTAAAAAGACTCATATATCACACATTACTAACAAATTCAAAGACTTTCTTTTTTGTCAAACCATATCATACTGAAAGTCAATCTTGGAAATCTACACTAACGGGGGACTCGAACCCAGCACCTCCAATTGTGGAGGCTGCGTCGATAGCCACTAGGCCAAGGCCACGGGTTAACAAATTCAAAGACATAAAACCAATTCTTCATAATAAATTGAATAACAGGGACTATTTTATTACCATGGCGTACAAATTGGAGAAGCCATTAACAAGGGTAGGTGCCTTTGTGAATTTCTGCTGGAAAGCATCACTGAGATTGTGAGCTGGATCAGTGGAGATTATGAGAACTGAAGATCTGACTTTTGCTAAAAGAATTGATAATATTGAGCTACAAGTGGTCTTCCCAACACCCCCTTTGCCTCCTACAAATACCCACTTCAAAGAATCTTGTTCAAGAATGTTCTGAACTGTGCCCTCTGGGACTTCTTCATTGGAACCCATCACTTTTTTGTGGATTGATTAATAATTGTTTTGAGTTTTGGGGATTTTGTTTATGCTAATGTTTAAGGATGTTTTATAGTAGATTCTTGATTAACTGTGTCCTAAGAACTTACTCCTATAAGGATATGGAATCTGAGGGAAGTTTAGGACCGATCTGTTCAATGAGTGTGCACTAATGTTTGTTAACAACTCCAATCGATTATCCTAATGTGACTTTATATACTTTCAATCACTACTCTTGGGTATTATGTACAGTTTGGATTATCCATGCGTTTTTTTGTTCAACTCGCGATTTATTGATATTTTAACATCTTGTAGGGGTATTTTAGTCATTCTTCTATAATTTGTCACTAAGATCAACTAACATTCATCGAAATGTCGAAAAATCACGAATTGTAACAAAATTCTGGGAGAATGACTAAGATACCCCTACCAAAAATGTTAAAAATCTCGAAAAATTGCTAGTTGTACCAAAAGAGCATGAATGACCAAAAGTATATATAACATCCAACATTAGTGATCGAGTAAACAAAGTCATACTAGAATAATCGACTGAGATTTTTTAACAAACGTTAGTGATGAATGAATATTTATTAAAATACTTTTGGAGTTATATCGAGTCCGATCAATATTATTGGTTGGGTTGCGGCTTGGTTCAAGTACGGTTTCGCATTATTCGGTAAATATGAATTTTTGAATGAGTAGGATCTAGCCATCCTCTTGCAAGATCCCGACGATCTTATAACCGACCTTCCATTTTATCTAATAAAAAATCATTGCATACAACTATTAGTCCTGTGTTATGAGTATGTATGTTATGGATGTCTATTCGTCACTTTCTTTAATGGCTCATTAAATGTTTTACAATTTTTGGAGTATTAACATAGGTCTATATACAGTATATGCACGGGCGAAATCAGGATGAAAATAAAGGGGGGTCAACTTCGAGAAAAATAAAATAGGGGGGCCAAAATAAATAAAAATAGTTAAAGTATCAAAAAAGATGTTAAAAATGAACCTTGGAGGGCTTTAACCCATGACCTCTACCAATTGAATGAAGATTCTAACCAACTAAGCTACCCTTCTACTTAGTTTCCTAACACTTTTTAGTGTGTATATCACAAAACTTCAAAAAAATCATATATATAGATATAACTAGGGTTGTGAGCGAACGTAAAAAGTTCGACTTGGTTCGCATTATTCGACTCGAAAATGTTCGATTCGCAGCTCGGTGCGCATGTGCGAACTCAAACCCAAACGTCGAAATTGAGGGTTCGACCGATTGAACCGCACGGTGCGAAATAGTGCGGTTCCATCGGTCACTATAAAATCTGATAAAATATAGTAATATTTATATATATATTATAAATTAGGAAGTTAAAAAAAAGGTTATATCTTTTATTTCTAAAAAAACTCCTAAATAAAAAACTCCGAAATAGTGCGCACTATTTATGCAAATCGAGTCGAACTATATTCTAAAAAAAACCTGCGAACTCAAACTCAAACTATAAATATTTTCGTCCGCATGGTGCGGACCGGATCGCACATACGTGCGACGCTGGTGCGGACCGAACTTCGCACGTATCAAGGTTTGTATAGTTCGGTCCGTTTACAGCCCTAGATATAACGATATCGAAAAATCTAGGGGGGGCCGGTGCCCACCCCACCCCCCCCCCTTGGGTCCGCCCCTGAATATATGTATACTGATGTTGTATGATACTCTCAAGCAAGCAATAAAATATATTATCTCTCTCTATCTTGTTTCATTCTTTGTATTGTAATCTTAGAACGTATTGATTTGATCCCATAAGTGGGACCAAGCACGTTGTCGCGCGATCCGATCCATTCGTTCATAGAGCTATTTACTCGACTTTATTTATAACACGTTATCAGCACGAGTTTCTAACCAATTGAGGTAATACTCAACCTTCAACCTATTTAGTTTTATTATCGATATTGATAGAAATTTTACACAATAAAACTAGAGACAGTGCAATTTACTTATAGACATACTTTATGCGATTTATATTATCTTTTTTTTTTAAGTTAAAATATATTGCATTTAACTAGCAGATATATAATGTTTGTAGTGTCTTGGCTTATATTAACTTTGCCAAGACGTCGTGTTATCTATACAAAAGGCATCCCCATTGCTAACAAAAGATCTCTTAGCGTTGACAAAATGAGATTTAAATGGGGGTAATTTACTAAAAAGTAGATTAAAAGTCTTAATATCCGTTGGCATGAGTACTAATATATTACTTCCATCTATGAACTGCTGGGAAAACTTTTGCCATGTCGTATTGTTGCGGATCTTCAACATGCATTTATGCAGCACCTATGATGAAAGAAAATCAAGCACAATATAAGTAGAGTAAGGGTTATTATTGTGGGCAATAATTATAATGGTGAGCAATGCTTCCATTAATAATGTTTGGAGAACTATAGACGCTGCCATGGTAGTGTGGTCTTGGGAAGAGAAGATGGAGAATTGCTTTAGAATAGATTTTTGTGAAGTGTAACATTTAATATTAAGTTGGGGATTTGTTATGTAATCGGCTTGTACATAGTAAGGAGTGGCTGGATATGTTTTGGAAAACTTTTTGTATAGGCAAGTATAATGGATGTAGTAGATGTAATGTTTGCCATTTTATTTGGGGAAGAGTTATTATATTGTTTTAGTTTCATTGCTTTGTTCCAAGTTGTGAGGGTTGTATTGCGTAATGTTGTAAATTGATGTGGGGCAAATGTGGAGTTTTGGTATATGATTTGGTTTCGAATAATCCAAATACTCCATATTGTATTGTATAATAAATTGTTATTTATATGTTTTTTGTGGTAATATGTTGGGTGATGCAGTAAGCTTTGTGCTATGATTTGGATGATACTTGTTCTTTTTGAGTGGAAATTATATTCTTTGTAGTTTTGCCATATGAAGCCTATTTTTGGGCAGGAACGAAAAAGGTGGTCGACCACCTCTTGGTCATGTCCACAAAAGATACATTTTGTGATAATGGGTATATTAGTTTTCTTTTGTATATTATTTAATGTAGGTAGTCTGTCGTAGAGTAGCTTCCAAATGAATAACTTTATTTTTTGCGGGAGTCGGAGTTTCCAGAGATGTTTCCAAAGCCGCTTAGGTAGTAAGTGATGATTTCTAGGGGGTGTAGTTTATTCATTGCTTTAGAAGTTAAATAGTTGTAAATGTTTTTAGTAGTTGGTGTTTGTTTTTTGTTATTTGGATGCCATCGTATAGCATCAGGGCTTGAATCTAGTCGGATTTGAAGAATTTTATTTACTAGGTCAAAGGGGAGTGACTTTTTTAAAAGAGTAATGTTCCATATATTATTGGGGAGGATAAATTCTGCTAGGTATTGTTGTTTTATGATTGGGTTATAGTGTTTTTGGAGTGTGTTTGTATATGGTTGTAGCCATCTATCTTGCCATCTATCTTGCCATATCCTTATTGTCTGTCCATTGTGTGGGATTAGTATACAAGAGGTTGTTAATTGTTTAAGCCTAAGATGAAGGCTTTTCCATGTATAGGACATGTTACTGTGTGATTTTGTATGTAAGAAAGTAGAGTTAGGATAGTATTTTGATTGTAGAGCTATTGTCGTGGGATTGTTTGTTTGTGTTAATAGAGACCAGCCAGTTTTGGCTAATAAAGAGAGGTTAAAGGAATGCAAATTTTAATTCCTAGTCCACCTTGGTTAGTAGGAAGCTGTAAAAATTGCCAGTTTATCCAATGTATTCTAGGTTGATTGTGATTGTTCCATAGAAAGTTGGATGGAATCTGTTCGATTTTGTGGATGTAAGTTTGGGGGAATTTATATACTGACATTGGATAGACTAGTTTGCTTATGAGGGCCAATTTAATTAACGTTATTCGACCAGTTTTGTTAAGTAATTTGGAGTCCCAAGATTGAATTTTTCGTTGTATGTGGTCTATGGTTTCTTGAAAGATTTGGTGTTTGTTGGTAGATATATCTAGGGATATTCCTAGATATTTACCAAAGGAGGTGTTTTGCATGAATGGTAGGGTTTGAAGAATTTTTGTTATTTTTGTTTCGGTTGTCTTAGGGCTAAAAGTGATTTGTGATTTATTAAAGTTGATTATTTGTCCCGAGTCTTTGCAATAGTCTTCTAGGACGTTTTTAAAGGTTAGAACCGAGGTTTTGTTAAGTGCGATTTATATTATCAGTACTCCAATTTACATTACCATTTTAAAGCATCACATCCTCTAACCAAATTATGCAGTAATAATACTTGGTTTCAATCTTTCTTTTAAACCTTGTAGTTTGATTTATTTATACACTACTCCATATATGAGTGCCGTAATTTTTCTTTATATTTAGTTCACATATTAGTTATGATCGACAAATCACAGTTTGATCAAATGGTAAACTAATGTGATATGATTTATCAACCATAGTTTATATTTGTTCATAAGATAATTATATTTATTTGTTTTGAAGACAATTTATATTTGTTCATAAGACAATTTAATTTAATTTATCCTGAAGTTTGTCCTGCTGACTATTTATACTTGTTCACAAGACAATATATTTTTCTTTGTCCATAAGACAATTTATTTTCATTTGTCTAGAAGACAATTTGTTTTTATTTGTGCATAAGACAATTTGTTTTGATTTGTCAAGAAGACAACTTATATTTGTTCAGAAGATAATTTATATGTCGTAATGACATATACTTATACATTTCATAATAATATCGATCACACTTTTATTATTATTTAATTTTATATATGTTGGTGTGCCGATTAATTTTATTGTACTTATATGTTTTGTATATTTCACATATTACATTTATATGTTCTATAACAATGTCAAAATTGTTATAAAATTAATCGGTCCAGAAGACGATTATCAAATACCTAAATCTCGAAGATTTATCGGTAAATTAATGTGATAATTATATCACCGTCCAGAAGACGATTATCAAAGACCTAAATCTTGAAGGTTTATATGTTGTCGTATATATAATTCTCATATTAATTATCATGCGGTATCTCATTTCATATTATGTATAATTTAAATATCACTTTGATTTATTATATATAATCTTTATGCATATTATTTATGTTGTTATCTATGATGCGTTATACATAATATTGAAATTAATCGGTCCAAAAGACAGTTATCGAATACCTAAATCTCGGAGATTTATCATTAAATGAACTTGATTTTTAGATCAAGGCGCAAAAGAATATTCTAGAAGATAATCGTTCAAAAATATAAATATTTCATCCCTGGAGTGATGAAATATCTCTAGATTATTTGATATTCACAATTAGTCCAAGAGACTTGTGAAAATATTTATTTATGAGTGTTTACACTCGCAATCAGTCTAGATGACTTGGCTATGTATCGAAATACGAAGAAAAATTTGTGATTACTAGTAAAGAATACTAGTCTTTATTATATTGAGAACAAGATATATGAAATCTTATGGATCACTTATACTACGTACAGTCATACATGTTCCGCACGAAGCCAAAAAGTTATCATACAATAACTCCCCTTATATAGTTGGTTTGGTCAGAAACCAAATGTAATACCCTTGAAATTAGACCGTGCATCGTATAATTTCAACAATATACACGATGGATGAGTGATTCGAATTTTTATCATCCTATAAGGTATATACATCTATATACACGAAAATAGTAGTTTTCCGTTGTAATGTATCAATGTTTTCAATATTGAGGGAAGAGAATATACAACTGGAAAATTATACTGAAATATCCTTATATTATATGATCCTCAAAATGAGTAAATATGAACGAGAAGTTCAAAGAATAAATATGAACCAAAAGTTCACTACCAAACAAATTTCTGACTTCAAAATAATAATGAAATTGTATACCAATTGTAAAGCTCAAGTTAGAGTGAAAGTTTCTGAAGAACCATTATATATCAAATAGTTTCACCATCTGAAATCTAAAATAATAAATATTTGATGATGATCTAGAAAATGAACACCTCCCGAAGAGGTAAATGACTAATATATCTCATGAATAAGTTAAAGATATTACAAATGTCTGGAAGACATTTACATGCTAATATTCATGAATATAATGAGATATCAATTATCTTGAACATGGTGGAACGAGAAAGGAAAACGAGATTGTCGACAAGAAATATTGCATACAAATGACAATTTCTATATGATGCAAGCAATATGAGGATCTTAAGTCTTTAAGTGAATAGATATATATTTATGAGTGGCCAAAAGACAAAAGACGCAATGAAGAGTAAACTAAACTCATTGTTTAAGGTGGGAAATTTAGACATGAAGTCTAAGAAAATATGAGACGGTTAAGTTATATTGAGGTAATACTAAACTCACTATTCAATTGAGAAATTTAGACCTGAAGTCTAATGAAACATGAAATTAGTGCAATATATGTGTTAGGTGGGTACTTGTGAAAATAATTGAACTAAGTTTTGTCACAAAATATTGGTACCCTGATGCACTACATCATTTAGACGGTGTCACAACGCACCTATTGCTAAAGGGTATTAAAGTTTTATTTGTTAGTATCAACAAAATATATCATCTTGAAATGCGTATATGACTTATAGTAGAACGCATTAATGAACATATAAACAGAGGACAAAAAATTGGATCGATACTATATGAAAAGGCTCTTGCTAATGACCAGAAGGTCATGGGTTCGAAACTCACCTCATCGCTAATTTACAAAAAAGATATGTCTATCTTTACACCTGATTAAGAACAACCTACTTTAATTACACTCAGTAGTACACAAAATGAAATGCACCCTCCCCATTTGCACAAACCAGCTTATACCTTTTGTGCAAGAACAATGTGCAATTGCATTTAAAAGCAATGGTTCCCTCTTAAGACTCAGCTGAGAAGCACTGCAATAGTTACGCCTGAGATGGCGCTTCCTAACCGGCTACTGAGAACGAGAAGCACTACAGTAGTTACGCCTGAGATGGCGCCTTCTTAACCGGCTATATGTCTTATCTTCTTCAGCAATTCTTCCTTGTCAGCCCCAACCAGCTTGTCAATTTGGCATCCACTTCTAAAAAAGAAGAACGTTGGCGTTGCCTTTATATCCCACGACGAACTAAAATCCTGACCAAAACGATGAAAATGAACATTACTGCAGAAAATCTTGCTTCAACCAATAATCTCAGACAACTGTTTTTCATAGCAAGACATTCTAATTAAGGGCTCAAACTCTGAATGTGGCGGTTAATTTATTCTTACAGTTAGTTCGTCGACATCAATTGCTAAGAACATTAAGGATGGATGTTTCTCGGATAGTTCACGGTAGAATGGTGCAATCACCCTACATGGACCACACCATGTGGCCGTGAAATTCGCAATCACCTGCAAAGAGACAACCTCGTTTAGCAACTTCAAGACTTGTAAAAGTCTGTCAAATGTCTTTCCAGTTGCAATGATACTACAAACTAATTATGCAAACTGTCCCTAAAGATTGCATTGGTGCACTGGTAGTCCCCGGGTTTATTTCATACAACCGCTAATGAGCGAAAAGGACCATTTGCGCAATATGTTTGAAACTATGACAATTACCATACCAGCAGTACAAACTCAAGTAACTAAGTCCCGACTTTTGCCAAACTACACGAATTATCCGTGCATCTAATTCACTTATTTTATCTCAAATTTCTGAATATGTCAAACTCGCAATAATTTCGAAGACATACTATTTTCTTGTCCCTCTTTGCTTCTGAGAGTTTCTCATCCCAAACATCCGTGGAAGTAATAAGGTGCACATTTCCACCAGCAAGTTCAACTTGAAGTTCATCATCTTCGTCGTCATCAACTTTTGGCTAATATTTTACATCCAAAATGAAGAAAATAAGGGATATTCAATCACTAAAAGAGAAACTAAAACAATTAACAAATACAGCTGTACCTTTCTAAAGAATGTCCTCGCATGATTGTTTGCGTTCAAAAATTAAAAAGTCTACCATCCAAAATCATTGTACCTTTCTACTCATTCCATCCCACAGAGATCGTAATTTTGATGATCGACTCCTTAAATTTTGAACCAAATATATTTTTATGGATTACAATATTTGGACGACATGATTTAAAAAGAGTTATGTAGGTCAATTAACGCTACAAGGTTGGTTAATTTGACGATTGAAAATACATACCTTGCATAAACAATGTCCCATCTGCGTATTTTATCGTAAACACAAAAATCTGTACGTCAAAATGCAGCTCAAGGTACCAATCAATGACCCTATATATCAATAATATCATAGGGATTATTTATTAGAGACAAAATAATCACATGCTAAACAAAATAATCATAATAACATCAACGAAATGTTTATGTAATAACGAATTTATTAACCAATAATATTTTTTTTTCAAGCATATACATCGAAATTTTTGAAGGAATAAAATCGAAGGATTATTGTACGAACCTATGATAGGATCTGAGCTGAATTTTAATAATCTATATTCTTCAATTGCTAAAACATATATTGGCTAAATTTCATATGTATTTTTGAACGATTGAACATCGATCAAATGAGGAATTCGAAAAAATCAAAGTGGATTGGTCGAATGTTAAAACATAGAAAGTGAAAAAACGACTTTGTTGTGGGAATGAATAAATCATAATCAATCATGCATTGAGTAACAAAAAACGACCATTTTGTTTATTGAATTTTGTTTTATTTTTTTATTTTTGTTTTCTCTAAGATTTTTAGATTTCTTTTTTTATCATGGTTTCCAAAATGACTTTATGAGATGCCTATATGTTCGCCTAGCTCGGTTTAGACGAATGTCAATTATTTATACAATAATATTACAATGAATGCAAAAATTACTAAAATTTCTAGCGAATGATTTAGGCCTCCGGAAAATTTAACGCTTTCAACTTGATAGTCATTTTAATGTTTCTTCTACACAATATATCAGGAAATATCAGTTCAATTGCATATATAAGTCCTAATTCACAATCAGTTACAATGGCGACGAGAACATCAGAGACCAAAAATGACCTTCAAATATTGTAGAGCCCAAACAAAAGTCTCCTCTATCTCAGCACTAATAAAGCAATAAGCAATTGTAAAAGTTAGCCATGTTGGTGAGAACCCTACCACTTCTACAAGAGGCAATCCATAACGATTCATTTTATATGTGCAATCTAGTAAAATGTCATACGGCCATGCATCCAACATCTTGTAGGATTCTGGATGCACAATAAAAATATCACTGAGTATACTTGAGCCTTCTACTTTTCGAACAAACTGAAAGTAACCATTTTCAGTAAGTAATTTTTCAGATTATTGTATAGGCTTTCACCCTTCCATCTCCTCTGACCTCAATTTTTGTCACACGTTGTTAACATGTTTAATAATACTAGAATTGCCTTTAGACACCCTTTTCAATGTCCTTACAATGTCATTAGGTGCCATGAAAGATTTAGCAAGATTTGATGTTAACTCATACTCGGCTTCCTCAAACTTACCTGTAGTATGACCTTCCGCATAAAGTTCATGATCATGATTGTGCTTCCATACAACCATGGTTCAAAATTTCATTTTCGAACATAGTTTCGAAATTATAAAATTAAGAAACGTTTTGAAAACATTATAGAAATATTTAAGAAACTATATAAAAATTAAAAAATCAAGATAAGTTATACTCGTTCCATTCTTTTTTTATTTGTCTTTCTACCCTTAATTTTTTGTTTTTGTCAATACTTGTCTTTCTAGCATAATTAATTGCAAATTTACATTTTCAATTTACTTTTGTTTTTGTTTTTTCTTATGAATTTATCAACCAACCAATTATATAGTTTCAATTGATTGTTATTTTACATTTTTAATGTGCTTTCAACTTTTTTACTACTTTTTATTTTACTTAATCTATGTGTAAATAGTTAGAAAGACAAATAGAAAAGAACATGATGTAGACCACTTTATGTAACCCTCACAGGTGGGGTCCACCTACATGTAGACCCTATCTACGAGTCTGGGCCCACATCTCACAGGGCCTAATCAGCCTCACCCCTAACAAGATAATTGTCTTTCTAAGGTACTAAAATCACGGAAGACTCTTCTTATAAATACCAGAGGGATCTTCTAATCAAGGTAATACGTATTTTACCCACAAACTTACACTTTCAAATACTTTGCACTGACTTGATCGTCAGAGTGTTTGTAGTCGAACTCCAACCACACTTTTAGGATAATGGCTCCAAGAAACGCTAACAACAGTAAAGCTGGTGTATCCAAGCGAAACCCTCAAGGACGTCCCCCAAGGAATCAGGTTGATCCACCCTCTCGTCGAGACGAAACTATCCAGGACCTAAGAGATTAGATTGAACGAAGTAGACAGAGAAAGTAAGCATCATTCCTAGAGCCTAAAAGACTTCCACAAGAAGTCAGGTTCGTGAGCACACTCTTCGCATCCAATATGCAAAGAAAGCTAATTCTTAGAGCCTAACATACTTTAGCAAGAGGTCAAGGTCATGAGCACACTCTTCGCATTCAACATGCAAAGAAAGAGCATACCTAAATATCCTTCTTGGACATCATAAATGAAAAGGACACACTTGTTGAGACGTTAGGGAAAGTCCCAAAATAGAATCAAGTGAACATCGCACACTGCAGACATCAGACATACACAACGGAAGCTTCATTGCAACAACAAACTTATTATGATAAGTTATTTTCTCGTAAGAGGGCAAGATAGGGCATCCGCAAGACGAGCATGACAATGACAAAATATAAAAATATCGGAAATCGAAACAATTTATAAAATGAAATCGTTCAATAGGACAACAGGGAAAATAAAATTGTTCAGATAATCAAAATGGTGGGTAAGGTTAAGTGTTGGCTGGGTTGTTTTTACGATCTTGGGCAGCGTCAAACCAGGTTGGGTCGAGGCAAGACTTAAACTCTTCGAGCTTTTCAGGGAGTTAGGGAAGATCTGCAACATAAGCTTTGACAAACATGGTCAGATGGTTTGCCACGTCTACCCATATCTCAAATGTCATGTCATCAGAGTTAACAGCCTCCTCAACTGCATTTTTTATAAGGGCAGCTTGTTAAGTCCTCAACCCGGCGAGTTCTTCCTTCAGCCCTGCCACCTCTTCTGCAACCTTCAAAGCAGAGCTGCTCTCCTCTCTCAGCCCTGCCACCTCTTCTGCAACCTTCAAAGCGGAGGTCTCGGGTTCGAGCCCTCTTGCTAGCAAGAAAATTGGTTAGAGAGATGGTTTCTCTCACTAGTTTGATGTTAGACGACTCTTTCCTTGAATTTATGAGTTTACAATTTGTATTGATGTGTCATGGTTGTAATGTATTCGTATTAATAAAATTAAAGGGTACTCCCCTTTTTTTTTTAAAAGGAAGCCATTTTTCTTGAGGTTTTTTTTCAAATTATAAAAGCTCAAAATATTGTATTGGAAGTTTTAATGTCAGTTTGTAGTTTGTTTAGAACGAGTTTAGGGGGAATTGGGGAAGGAGCACAACTATATTTAGACAACAAATAAGGAAGGAATCACCACCTCTCTAGTATTCAATTTTTTATTTTTTATTTTTTAATTTTCTCTTTTACCTAAATTAAATATTGAAATGAATAAATTACCCTTTATAAATGGCACATGTAAGGCACGTGCATTGACCGGGTGGTGACGGGACGAAACATGGAACGGAAAACCAATTAGGTATAGGTTTCAAAAGTAGGTGATCGACCATGATACTTTGAAAAGTATGTAATCAACTGGTGACATGAGGCAAAGTTAAGTGATGATCTCTACCATTAACCCTGATAGTAATCCATATTACAATTAAAACTTTGCCAAGGTATTTATGTTTCACTAGAATACTGTAAAAAAGGAATTGGTATTTCGGACAAACTTGACGAATACTCCCAAGAATGCAACCCAGTGGAAATCGAACCTAGATTGCATGAAGAGACGAGACTACTTGACACTTTACATTCTTGTTTTTTACCAGTTGAGCTATGCCTTAGAAGCAATGTAACAATAATAAAAACAACATGAGACAGGAACTACACAACTGACACAAGTAAAATCAGTTTGACCCTACATAAGAACCGAAGAAAACTACTATTTGGTTATGTTGGGTGTGTATAAAAGATCAGGTGTGGCATGTATTAGGGATGCAGTTGTAATTTCAATATAAAAAACACTACTCCCTCAAAAACAATAGGCTTCACGCTTTTCTAGATATAATTATAGTCATCAATTATGTTGTATATACACTTTAGAAAAAATAAAAAATTAGTGTCATGAAAATATTTTAGAAACTCAATTTTGTATTTTTTGAACGAACAAATATAAGTAATTTGTGATCAAAGTTGGATAATAACTTTTTAAAAAAGTCCCTTATTTTGAAAGGTTTATTTTCACTTTGCTCCCTCAACTATCACCAAAGTTTTAAATTGCCCCTACAATTGTCCAAAGCCTCAATTTGCCCCTTATATTTCATTCTTTTTCATTATTCCCCCTAAACTGCCAAATATTGATGAAATTTTGTTTTAAAAAGAGGGGCAAACTTGGGATAGCCTATATACTCCCTCCATCCCTTGATATTAGGACCATTTAATTTTTCACAAATTAAAAATTTAAATCTCACTCATATCTCAAATTTTTCCTCTAATGCGTTGTTTCACAAATGAAACTTCATTTAGAAATTTCTAAAAAAGGAAGGAAAATGGTTCTAACATTAAGGGATGGAGGCAGTTTTCAATTTTGGGGGCACTTTTAAAAAATATTTAAACCTATAAATTAAAAATTAACCTCATGTCTATGTTGAGGGGACAAAGTGAAAATAAGCCATTTTGAAATGGACCAACTATGTCTATGTGGGCTCATCCGTTATACACACTAGTAATCTTTGCACAGTCTAACCTGTGCAATTTTATTCAGATATTGTTTCACAAATTTTTATATAATGAATATAGTGTAATTATATTCGTTTAAATATAATATCATTAAATAATATTTAAACTTATTTATTAAAGTAAAACACATTATCAACTAATGAGAAGTTACAAATAGATAACATCAATTAAAGAGGATAGTTATTTTGAATTGTTTATCTTAGACAAGTGACAAACACATATGATGTCACATGGATTAGCCACGCAAATGCTATGTACAGTACTTTTATGTATAGTACACTATTAAAATTACTTAAATGCCCTTCTAAATTACTCAGAACCAAATTTTCGGATTCATTTTCCAATTTCCTTCTGTATGTGGCTTCCCATCTATCTCAAACTAGATGTTTGTGCACAGTTCAACCTGTGCGAGTTCGGTTATTATATTAAAATACATGATATTGTTACATTAATTTTTAAATGAATATATGATGATAAATATTTCTTGTGAAATTCAAAATATGTGCATGATAAAAATGATTAAATAAATATACATTATATATAGTTAACTATTTTATTTTTAATAACTATGCTTAAATAATTTAATGTATAAAATAATAATAGGCCTTTGCAAATTTTCAAAAAGAAACTAAATGGGAGTTAGTATGCAATTTAAATATGTGTCATTTGCTTATTGGCTAAAAAAGAACATGGGGCTTCACTCAAAGAATAACTAATTCCCCCCTTCCCCAATTAAATATAGTGTAGATTGCTCTCTCCACATATTTGCCGATTTTCTTTTCATAATTATACACACCAATTATTCAATCTGCAAAAACATCTTGAGGTAACCACAAAAAGGTACTTCATCCATATAATTGAGTGCAGTTACCAAATCTTGGAAACCGCCCATATAATAGACGATTTATTCTTTAAACAATTGATAAAAATTACAACATATTTGTTCTGATTAAGGAAGAAATTCAACAAACTTCTTCATTAGATATTGCTGAAAAAGTGGAGAAACAAGCAAAATTTATCTTAGGATAATTTGATGTTTTTGCGATAAAAAGGAGAGATAAAAGATAAAAGAGAAAAAGAGTTGTGACTAATGACGGTGAAATTTATGTTATGACTAATTTGGAAGGATATTTTAGTAAATTGATGTGGGTACTATATATAAATGTACTATATGTAGCATTACCCGGCTTCCCACATTATATATAGTCTAGATATCAACACAGTACCCAAATAGTGGTTTTTAAGGAGTGAAATGATTATGTTGGCCCCATATTTGTAAGTGGATATGGTAGTATTTCATGAAATTTTGTTCAGGGGCAAAATAGTCATTTAACTCCTCAAAAACACTATTCCGATGTGTTGGGGTTCCCCTATAGGTGTGGAAATAGCAACTCAGGGCAAAATTCAAAATTAGCCAAACAACAATTGGTGTGTTTGGGAAAGCCTTGTCCACGAAGCTGGCCATAGGATAAGCAGAAAGAAAGAAGAAAAATGATGCACGCTTGCAACACCCTATCTCCATCTTCATCATCAACGTGAGTATCATATTCATATTATTCACTCAATTTTTCAACTATATTCCAATAATTACTTACCAAATTCAATACCATTTCAGGTACCCACTTTTCTACTCCTTCCAATTTCCTCATTCTCCTCGTCCACGTGCCATTTTTCCCGGTAAGTGGCTCGTTTAAATGAATACGACGTCTCCAATCAGTCATATATGACTTACTTTAATGACTTCAACTATTTCTTTAATTAAACCCGTGGAGTGATGCCACTGCCCTCGTTGTAGTGTAGACTTCCCCTCCCCGATACTGTGATATCCTATGACAAAAAATAAAAAATCTCTTGAATTAATAGTTAATTCAACTAACCTCGAGGTTTTGAACAGCATACAATTAGCTTGTAGTTATTTTATGCTGAAAGGTTGTTTGATTTTGAACTTCTTTTGTTGACTATTTACATTTTAAACCCAAATATTTTTCGAAATTACACTGCTAGATATCCAAGTATAATAGTTACAACCTAGTTTATAACTTTTTTTGAATTAGAGTTTTATGTGCTAATTAAGGTTATAAAATTTGTTAGTTTTGATCATTGATAAAACAAATTGAACCCGTGGCCTTGGTTTAGTGGTTATCGACCAACCTCCAAAATTGGAGGTCGTGGTCCAAGTCTTGAGAAGACATCCTAATAAAAACCGATGCCTCTGCCCCGTTATAGTGTAGATTTTAGGATTTAGCAGTATTTAAATCAGATTAATTTAGGTAGGAGTTCGTAAATTTTATTTTGTTATTCAAACCTCATGGTTCTTAGACTAAGAGGTTAAGGAAATCCTGAAGCGTGGTGCTTAAAGGATAACTGGTTATTTGATTAGTATTTTTTTTTTAAACTTTTGATTCCCGCCAAAACATGATAGTTTTTTAGAAATGTACCGAGCTTGATGAAATGAATTATAGTTTAGAAAACGATAACTGGTAAGGTTCTATATGGTTAATGTTAGAGGGAGCTGGAGGCAGTTGAATAATTGTTTGTCAATTTTATTTGTTAAAGAAAAGTTATAGCCATATCAGCTCTTCTTGGAGTGAAATAGCATTTTGAAGTTATGGTAGCTAATGTGGATGATGTGTGGTTTATTTACCGTTACAGAGATGGACAATGTTGTTTGTCAGATAAATATATATCGCTTATGGAAACTATCTATTATCATCGCAGATAACAGGAGACTTAAGGTTTCACAAATAAAGGCTAACTTTTGGGAGTCCATCAGATCTGGGTAATTATATATGTGTTCATGTTAAATTGAGAGTGTTCGTGGAAAATGTATTTTTTTCTTGTCGTGGATCTTGTTTTTCATGTTCATGGACTTCTCATATTTCAAGCAAGTTGTTCTGCCTTAGGGGTATTTGTTGAGCTTTTAGGTGCGTGCAAACTCTTAAACTTGGCGCTTCCATGGATAGGCGACTAACTTGTAAATGCTCTGCTAAAAGAGCCTGTGAATATAAGAATATCACGATAAAAATATCTCTCTACCCGCACTCCCCTTTCCTTTCTCTCCAAATTAGAGTACGATGAGAAAAGATTGGCTCAATAAAAGATATTAAGCGCGATAGAAGCCACATTTGCAAGGGTAGACAATTTTGGAAGATCAAGTGCTTATATCGTGAATTGCATTGGTGTTCTTTGGTTGCTTGTACTCCAGTTAACTTCAATTCATTGGTGCATGCATTATCTAGCTTCGATCAATATTTAGATTACTTTTTTCTTTCTCTTTTTCAAAGTAAGAATCAATAGTGGTTCGCTAATTATCCACATGATGACTCGTATCCCTGACCTGTCGGTCGAGGTGAAGCCTCTTACCACATATACCCATGATGACCCGAACTCTAACCTTGAGATGATTGAATATATTACTTTAGTGCACAGACTTAGGTGATATGTTTTTTGTGACTACTCTGTATAAAATTTCAGTTTGTCAGGTTTTTGAAGAACAATACTGCCCAAGTTATAGAACCTCCGTCAACATTGGTGGATGATGAAGAATTATTACCTGCCGAATTTGTTCTTGTGGAAAGAACCCTACCAGAAGGAATAATTGAGCAGATTATTTTTTCTTCTGGTGGAAATGTTGATGTCTATGATCTCCAAGAGTTGTGTGATAAGGTGATCTTATTTGGTTGGCGTTCCTTTCTTAAAATTATATCCCTTACTGAAAGTATGATCCCGTAGGCTGTGTAGACTTGTTATAGTTTTCTAGCATAAGTTTAATTTAGGACATAAATATACCTGTTAAAGATCATTGAAAGAACAATGTAGTTGATTCTAATGCCATATAACCTTGGTCTTGATGAAAATGTTAGCAACAACTTGAAGTGTTCTGTCTGATTCATGGACAGGTAGGCTGGCCACGAAGACCACTGTCGAAGCTAGCTGCAGCACTAAAAAATAGCTACATGGTAGTGACTCTGCATTCGGTTAAAACATCATCCAGTGAAGGTATTGAGATCATAAAGCTACTGGGCGAGTCCATATTATATTTCTGAATTTTCCAAAATTCCCAAATTCCATGTTTCTTATCTGTTTGTGACTGAGCTTCTCATTTCCTTCAAACTATGTATTTCAGAGGTGAATAACCAAAAGAAGCTGGTAGGGATGGCTCGTGCCACATCGGATCATGCATTTAATGCCACAATATGGGATGTTGTTGTTGATCCTTCCTATCAGGTAATATATTGTATAGTTGTGCATTATGAGCTTTAGCAGTACTACTTTTGCTCTCCACGCTCAATGACAGCTCTTGAATTAATCTCTTCCTACATAATCTTAGGTTAAGTTGTTATAGCTATAATAATTTTTCAAGATACTGTCAAATGTTTTGCGTGAAAACTCTACCATATGGAATCTTCTTCGCTAATGAAGAAAATGAATAATCCAAAATATTAAATGAAATTTCTCAACTTAAATACGATGAGTAAATTGTGTAAAAGATGAATAATAGAATCTACTGAAGGGGACGGGGGGGTGGGGGGGGGGGGTGGAGGTGTACCGTTTACTCAAATATATTGAACTCGTTACGTTCATTTATTGAAAATGAATAATACAATATATTATTAAAAAATTCATAAAATTGTGAGGACGGGGATGAAGCTTCTGAATCTGTTTATTTATGTGATTGAGTCATGAAAGCTAATAATGCTGTTTTCCTAGGGTCAAGGACTTGGAAAAGCCCTAATTGAGAAACTTATAACCGCTCTTCTGCAGAAAGACATAGGGAACATAGCTTTATTTGCTGATAGTAAAGGTACACCGTATCTTAAACTGTTTATCTTTCTTTACAGATTTTACTGGAAAACCTAACAGCTGTTTCTTCTTGGCTTGATTTCCAATTTACTAATTAATATATTTCAGAAGCAATGATCTCTGTAAGCTTCTTCAGACATTGAGCTCATTTGTGGTTTGTGATTGCAGTTGTGGAGTTCTACGAGAATTTAGGTTTCCAACCTGATCCCGAGGGCATCAAAGGTATGTTTTGGTACCCTGGGTATTGAGCTTCTCATAGTTGCCCGAAAAGGGCTCTGCACTTCCTGCATCAAATTACCTGGTTTCGACATTCTGGAGGGATGCAATGTTTGGTTCGTTATAGGTATAACAGATATGTTCTGCTATTATGATTATTACTTGTGATGAAGACATTTTTTCCTAACCTGCCAGTCCAGTGGATTTTAAATGTAGTGTTCTAATCCATTTGTACGCCTAACCTCATCCTCAGTTTGGCACATCAAACATGGTGCCTCACTGCTTTGTATACCTCCATGAGCATAGATGAGGACTTCTGCAACTTAAAATTTTCTATCTACATATGTACATCTCGATCACATGAATTGTGCAAACTGTATGTATATCTCTGTTAGAATTGTAGATAGCAAGTAGCATTACGAATACTTCGTGTTGCAAAAAGTCATACAGAGACTAGACATGTTTTTGTACCAACATATTTAAACTCCAGATTTGTAGAAAGGGCAACTCTGCAATTGTCTCTCGCACACTATTTGTAGTAGCAAGATCTCTGGCATGATCAATTGGAACATTTCCTATATTTTTTGTTTCACAAAGTCGGTACACAAAGTGAAATGTTTTTTGTTCTGCATGCCAGAATGTTAAATTTGATTGTTGTATCTTTGGATCTATAGTTGTTCTCATCTGTTCTGGTTTCGGAGTAGAAAAATTGGCCTGCTTATGCGCCTCTTTGGTACATGAAAGCTGAATCGAAGGAAACCTGTAATTATGGTCAGTGTTGAACATAGCCCTTGGTAAGTGCTGGTAAGGAATTCTCTTCCCCCCCTTCTGAAGCCAACCCACCCTTGTCCCACTAGAGCTGTGTGTGAAAGGCTCAAAGATCGACTCAAAATGTTCTGCTCGAACTTAGATTTGATAGTTCGAGTGTTTGCCAATGAAAGTGGCAAAAAGGCAGTATATGTGACGTTTCAACTATTGGTGGCTGCCATTTTTACTGTCAAAATTATACCTAGTGCTTAGGCCTCTTAAATCCGAACACGTTTAGACTCGAACACAAGACAAACAAATGTAACGAGTACAGATTGACAAGGATCTCTGTTTCATATTGACATAATGCAAGAGGAAAAGGAACATAGGCACTACTATAACGTAGGCATTACTATTCGTCCCCATTCAAAGTTTCAACAACAACACTCACCCTCCCCCCCCCCCTTAATACACATCCCATTGGCAAGAGAATTCCAAAAGGCAACTCAAATTCTCAAAACACAAGCTACCTATTGATAGTACGTTTTTCCAATGTGCGACATAGACATTTCATTATTCGCAGTAAATAGTACAAAGGTAGAAAGGTCAACAAAACTAACAAAAATCATTTGGATGGTGAGTCATTGTGGACTGCATGATCGTCAGCGACATCATCATTCAGCAATCTGAGTTTCTCGATAGATCCATCTTCAGCAATCGACACCTTGCCTTCTTGATCGCCTACGCTCTGAGATCCAGTTAGCCTAGCTAATATGACAAAAGTCATGCCTCCAAGTATATTATTGAGGGATCTTAAAACGACAACTGAGGTCTTAAACACCACGGGAGGAACTCCTTTGGCAAGCACGAACTCAACCCCGTTGAGAGTCTGGTACCTGAGATTAGCGCTAACACCCATATGAATGGCCCAGGTCATGGCATTCAACAGCGTTGGGGGTGGCGTGTTTGGTGTCTCAAAGTTCGGGTCTATCTTCTTCCTCATAGCAATCAAACCATTAGATAGAGCGGTTCCAGCAAGACCAGCAGCAAACCCAACCACCGCAAATTGAGCTCCCTTGAAAACAAAGGTGCCTAACCGCTCAAAGAGACCAAAAGAACCTGGCTCAAACATATGGCTAGTGGGACAAGAGGCAAAAATCGAAGGGAGGGTCTGAACCGAAGCAGACATAGTGGGTGCTAAGAGATACATAAGGACAAAGTTCATGATGGACCCAACAACAAGAGTGGAGAAGACGAAATCAAGCTCGTTGAGGCCGAAATTAGGCCGCGAAGCCATATCTCCAAGAACATTAAAAGTTACACCAACCAACTCCTCCATCAGAACCTTGAAAGGAAACTGTGGATCAGCAGCAACCCTTGATCTCCATCCACTCAGAAAAGCCCCAATTGGTCCAAAACTGTCCCAAAAAGAAGGGTCTGAATCATCATCATTGCTACCATCACGACCCCCACCTCCACCACCACCCCTGCCACCATCACCTACATACCCACCATTTCCTCCACTGCTACCACCAGCAACTGTGGCATAAGTAAGTCTAAACCGTGCTACCAAAGACGATGGGTTCAACCGATTGGCACAACTGAAGGAGGAAACACATGGAAATGCACAATGGCTAAATTTCAAACGATCAACGGGATTCTTACCGCCGGCGAGTGGAGAAAAACGGAGTTGGGCAGCCATATTAAATAGTCTCTCCCACAACACAGCAACAAGAATACCTTTAAGCCAATACCAATCGCTCTAATCACTTTCTTGATCTGAAATGTTAATGTAATCAAATATCAAACATATATATTATTATCAACCTTTTATCAAATATATGAAATACAAAAAATGGAAATACTTTCATCCATTAAATAGCCAACAAGAATACTACTAAGCAAATACCAATCTCTGTAATCACTTTCTTGATCTGAAATGTAAAATTTATATTTTTATCGACTACTTATAAAAAAAGTAAAACGAATATAAAAAGGTGAAGAATCAATTCATTCTAGGTAAGTGAAGTATTTGGGATTAGGCATTGTAATTAACGACTATGGTATACTGTTGGATCAAGAATATATAAAAAAAAAAAGAAAAAAAAAAAAAGAAAAAAAAAGACAAAAATGAGATCACTCTCAATTTACCTTAACTGTAGATGCTCTAGACTATGATTGTGACAGACTAACAGATGAAGATCGATGTTTGGTTTTTTGCTGTGTTTTGTATGTATGCCACTATGCGTAATAGGTCCAACACTGACAAAACGGGAAACTTCTTCCGTTTCAAAGATTTCTTTTGTTGGTGAGGGTTTCTAAATTTTTTTTTTTTGATAATTTTAATATATTAAGAGATATTACATAAGTATTACATGTAGATTAGGATAGTCCGTATGTTGTCTACGAACTAAGAAAATACAATATCCATAAATATAAAGTAGGTCATAAGATCTATGAAAATGTCTCGAAAGGCATAAAATTTAGATTTCATTAATGCACACAGATTCTGCTTGTTGAAGACCGTTTCAAAAGAGGGTTGAGCTAGTTGTGTTGTGTAGTCAGTAACATGGTCATGCAAAAAAATCTTCCATTCCAAGCTAGTGTTGATTCGAGGAAGCATTTTAGACAGAACCTGTAAAATTCCAAGCTAGGGTTTCGAATTTTAGCCTAGAGGTGTTGGACCTAAACGTCTTTTCAAAAGGTCTCACTTTGATTTTCTACGAGTTTCAACATCCACTCTGTGAAATTTTTAGGCATTTATGTTGTTATTTTTTAAGATTTGAACCATGCATATATATTGTATGTCAGTTGTTGGGGGTATTGTTGTATAATCTAGTGTAAGCGATTATAACATTGAATAATCAAGTACATTCAAGCATAATTGCGTAGAACACATTATAATGCAATAACTCTTATGTGTAGCTACAACTCATATAACGCGTTTAACATATTGCTATTTGGAGTTCAAATCATGTTTCAACAATTAATTTTATGTTTTATGTGTGGTGTAGATGGATGTAGGTTGTAGATTTGATGTTGTTTTGTAATAAAAACTCAAATTTTAGGATATAATATTTGTATAGTCGAGTCTAATATGATGGACGATTATAATTGATTTAATCAACTATAATGTGTTATAATCGATTATAACGCATCTTACGGAACTAAATGGTTTAAGTCTTGGTTTAGTATATCTAGTTTGTGTGTGATTCTTTATGTTAGTTAATAGATAGTAATATATAACATACTCTCTCCTTCCTAAAATAGTTGATGTTCTAGCAATTTTTAAAAAATAGTGTAATTTTACAAGGATGCTCCTAATTAATGAAATAGTAGAAATAAGTGACAACCTATAATCAATGGAAGATGCATATTACTAGAGTTCGGACTTAGAGGTTAAGGAATTACTTAAGCATCTTTTCTACCGTTGGATCATCAATTTCTATGAGATTTTAATCTAATGGTCAGTATTTAATGAGGGTCTATTTTGTTCAAACACTTTTATCTTTAGATTTACAATTACATTATTATTATGCAACTTCTAAGAAGTAATTGGCTTTTCTATTACTCCAATTAATGCAGTCGCATATCTCTCTTTGTACATCAATTAATCCAGCCATTTTGTTCTACCAAATTATTTCCAATTGTTGTCTGCTTTAAATTTAACAAGATTTTTGTTTACAAATTAATGATACCATCATTCTTGCAGATTTTGTATAACAGATTTAATCAGCCTGCATATTCCTCGATTTTGTATTCAAAATTTATAATTTCAGTTCCTATTTTAATTAGCCCGCATATGTACAACAAATTTAAGGAATCAATATGTTAACTCAGTAGATAGTCATTTCCTTCGATTATATTAGTTATATTGATTTGATTTTTAATACATATGACATCCTTATCAATGATTATTTATTCATATAAATATCCTGATTTATTAGAACTTCATATGCTAAAATAACCATGTTTTTCTCATCAGATAATATCAAAGCTCTTAGTATATATCCATTTCATACCATTTTAGAATATTTTTTCATTCAATAGCCATTTTCAACACATCAATTGATATCTAAAACACTAATGAATAGCCATTTTTTTATTTTGCCAATTTGTACCAATGATCAACTTTTATTCATATGAATTACTAACAAATTTCACTTGGACAACTTCATATGCTAAAAGTAACCATTTTTCCTCATCAGTTGATGTCAAAGCCTTAGTATATAGTCAATTCATATTAATTTTATGTAATATAATTTTTCATATCTGTTATATTATAAAAATTTGTCAAAATTTTTAGTTATTAGTTATTACATATATACCAATTCGTATCATTTTCTTGCAATGTAATATATCATATAATGTGATATTATTTTTATGACCATTATCAAGATATTTTGACTATTAATATTTTCATATATTGCAACTCTTATCTGTTTTGGAAATATCATTTATCCATACACTAATGATATTTATGTAGTATCAGATTTTCTTTCTCTTGTGTTATGCTATTGTTGAATTTAGTTGTTCTAACAAATGGAGTTGACTAGTTTGGTTCAACGAATCTTTCTCATAAAGTGTGAATGTGATGATGTAATGGTAGGATTAGGGTAAAAATTGATAATAGCTAATTTGTAGAGAGTAATAATCGAAGTGAAGGAAGGAAGGATGGAAGTATTAACTGTTACTGGCAACATATTAGCATTCTAATTAAAATAGCCATTTCTTTTCTTTTATTTAAATTGCTTTTGTAAATGTCTCTACTACCCTTCTTAAGAATGGTGCTTGAAAATTTGTTTAATCTCCTAATAGTCAATTACTCATATTACTAGATGATTACATTTTACTTTGAGAACTTAATATGGACTAGAGAGGAAAATCCATCTAAATATTGCATTGAAAATTGAAAATGTCAACTATTTTGGGACAAAAAAATAGTGTCAAAATGTCAAGCATTTTGGGACGGAGGAAGTATCATACTTTATTTGTTTGCATACTATTCGTATCCTATCATTTATGTTAATTAATACATAATATATAACTTATCGCCGGTAAGAGTTGAACTCTATAGAGTTTTTATTTTATTTTTATATTAAATCCACAAACGGGACTTCCGTGTTACTCAAAGAGTAAAATACAATGTTTTTCGAGTGTAAAATAAATACAACAAAGCTATAAAAATAAGAACTCATAACAGCGGGGCACGCTTAACTCCAGAATTCTGATGGAATCCGGTGCATTAATGCTAGTATGATTGCACCCAAGTGGAACTCTATAGATTAATTTGCTACAAAAATAAATCATTACGAAGTTTAGTTAATTGGGGATTATACTCGATTAAAATGTCTTATAATGAATTACAATGTATTATAAGGTATCATAATTGATTAAGACTTACTTAAAGCTCATTTCAATTTAAGGGTATGATAGTCACTTCACAACAAAGAAACTCGTCTAGTGCTATAAATTTTTTCATTAAGAATATAATGGTCATTTCACGTGCCAAAAGTGACATTCTTCTAATAAAAAGATAAGTGTGATAGGACGAACATTGTATTGCCAAAATTCTTTTATTCTTACAAAATCAAACTCAGACCACATGAGGGTTGTGCCTCTATGTTTCTCTTTTCGTTTTGGCCTTCATTTCCACCTCTAATCATTGTGATCTATCGGAATAAAGGCGTATCGCGTATGCATTAACTTCATAATAACAAGAGGACACATACACAAATCAAATGCGCCAATTTAATTAAAGACGTATCGCGTATGCAATAACTCAGGTGAAAGTGTTGAGCAACTGAAACATTACAAATTATAAGATAATAAGATGTACAACACGATTTATGCTTTGCCATAAATCAGGATAAAGAAAAGAAAACAAAAAGGTATAAAAACATAAATATAATTTTTTATTTGGTTAATCCTCTCATAAAAACTCGGGTAATTAATGAACAATAAGAAATCAGTTGATCTTGGAAAGTACAAGTGGTCCACTAAATCTGCAAGTTAAAAACCCAGAAGAGTATTATGGCATAAAACAAATGAATTGTTCGAACCCAGATTAATTAAAATTTATGCACAGAGACTTGCTGTGCAAACCATTATTTACTTACCGAGTGAACAAGGTCAATCCGAGTAAGAGCTCAATGCAGTTACAACAGATCCAACGGTGTCGAGAGTGGATGCAACATCTGGAGAACTCTTCCAAGACGTTGTTATCTTAAGCGATGGGTACAACCAACTCTTCACAGAAGATATAAATAGGCTGGGATCGGATGATAAAATAGCATCCCAGTCAAGCTGTACACCTTCTGGAACACTGCCGTCGAACTCCATATTAGCTGCAAGGAATAGTCCAAGCAAGACAATGAACCCAACTGCAGCAGACCCTCTGGAAAGTGGCATGAAGTTGTACCTGTCCAGAATATTCACCTGATTTTTAACCCAGGAAATAATTAAATCTCGAATATCCAGAATGGATCACATGGTTTACCAGTAGTATGTCATCCTCAAGATTGCATCTCTGACATTTTCAAGTGCATCAAAATCAGTTGACCCGTTTATCTCACCACTGTAAGCATCACATAGTGCCTGTATATGCAACTCTCACATAGATTGAAGTTTATCGGGATTAACATCACAAGAAATCTCTAAGGGCTTATAGTTCACCAAGGGTGTTCACATATAAAGTGAATGGGTGATTACCATATATGACTCATAAGCTTTATCAAATGTGTAGTGGTCCATTAATTGATGTAGTTGCGTTACATAAGACAACACTCAACTATGAGCACAAGCCACACTCATTGTAGCCAACGGAGCACACGATGAAATAATCTGATGAATGTGGTCGAGTAAATACAGATGTACAATTATTCTACCTCAGAGTTTGAAGTAGAATATGTGGCAGCTATGTGATATATTAGTATCAAGGGTACATGAGATAACTATGTTCAAAACAAGTAGATAGCTAATTATTTGAGGCTCAATTTATATTATAAAGCATGGCATTCGGAATAAAAACAAAAGATGTACTTAGTGTTAGAATACAGAGAATGTTTGCACTTTGTAGTTTCCAAAGAAACGACTACTACTAGTAGTATAAGATTAAGAATATACATCAGACATACCTCCCATGCAGATGTCATTTCCGCACTATATTCATCCCATCTAGAAGGAGTACAAGGTGTTTTTATTGCAAAGTCGAACTTGTTGTCACCCCTGTAATAAGAAAACATAATTCAAATTAGCACGCGAGAATATAAAGAAGTATGTAACTGTAGGGAAGAAGATGAATACATATCTTACTTTTTAACTAGGGTGATCCGTGTTCCTTCAAGAGTTTTTCTGAAAAAGAAAAAACAACGTTATTTCTTGTGCCGACATGAGACCTGATCTTGGACTAATTTGTCGAATCAGCTAACATTTCTCAACATCTAAACTGAAAATGCATTTAATTAGCAGAAGGTCGTCTTATATAGTCTGACATACCCCTCATATGCAGTACTGTTGCACCAAGTAGAACACCAGAAATCCTGACCAATAGCTTGGTAGAGATCCGAGCAAGATTCACCAGTTAACACCTGCAGAGAACAATAAATTGAATAAGAGCCCTAATCATGATATCAATCTCTATTTTCTGCAAAACATCTGAGGTGTATAAAATGATGATTAAAGATCCTACAGAAAGAGATGAACGTCAAAAGTCAAAACAAATATTGGTGACACCCCTGAACAGATACATTTCTCAAACAAAACGACTAACACAAAATTTAAAGAAGCATGTCCCATGTAAGTTCAAGACAGCCAAAAATTCTGTAAATGAAAAGAAATGAATGCAAATCTACTTTCATGTTTCTTAGTCTAGCTTACTTCAACATCTATATTTGCAACTGATCTTTCAAATTGGTACGAATGCAAGCATCAGATATCAGCATGTAATACTAACAGCTTTCTTGCCAGTGTAGTTATTCATTTTATTGCCATTGGCCTAAATTTACATATAGAAAACACCTGTACTAATAAGAAACAGTGAAATATTTTCATGTAGCCCCCAATATCCAATAACACCATTTGCTGAACTACCTTTTTCTACTAACGGAAACTCAACTAGAAAATTGTTCGCTAATAGAACTGTAAACAGATGAAAATGTAACATGGTTAGCAGCTAAAAGCAGAGAGATGAGATCAGAACTGCACTAACATTTTCCAATTTTCTTTCATCAGATAGAAATATGACGTTGTCCTCCTTGTCGCGAACATACTTGTTCTCTTTGATAACTGCTTTTGCAGCATTTAAAGTTCTGCAGTTAAAAAGTGATTAAGCTAATGTGGTCTTTTAATATTTCGCTTCTGAACAAGAAGCATTTATTCTTACCTCTGGAAATGTGGAAAGTAGCGAACAACTTTGGCTTGGCCAAGAACAAGTGGAGTATGAGATCCAAATCCTGAATTAAATTCTTCACTACACCACAGAAGATAAAGTTTTGACTTCAAGTGATCAAAAAAACTCTATACAAATGCATATAAGGAATTGGACAAAAGAACCAGGGCCACCAATTATTTGTTTAATTGGGGACACAAAGTATTGTTTTAGGATTTACCTCCGGATCCCTTAAAACAGAACTTTGTGTTCTATAAACATTTACTTCCAGACCCTGCTATAGGATCTGGTGCTTAGACAATTTTCAAAAGCACCCTACTTAAATATCTTATATACTTAACGATAATAACTTGTGTATACATACACACTCGAACAAAACATTTGAGTACTTCAGTCTACAGTGTGCTTATACACTCCAAATTTAATTTTTTAGCACATATACTCATAAGGTAACATTGTTCATACATCCTGGACTTGAGAAAATACAAGGATTTTAAACTTGGGATGCAGTCCAATCCCCATCCTCACACATCACACCCATCAATACTTTAAGGAAAAACAGCACTAAGAGAAGGAAACACTTTCCCCACTTTTGTCTGCCTGTGTACAAGGCAACTTGATAGCCACGCGTTACTAGATCCTAAACACTCGACTCATCTTCCAGTCCAGTTGATACAAGGGCCAGTTTTGAGTAGATACTATTACTCGATACCCAATGAAACCGACCCTACTCAATAATATTGCTCGATACCCACAACAATCAGGTAATTACCTGACTTGATAAGGTGTCTACCTGGACGAGTTACCCTATACCGGCGTGATCCCAACTATATATCAACATTACTTGTTGCTCCATCATTTTTGTGCAATGTGGGTACACAGTATCTTAAGGCTTCCCACAGTTTATTTGACTGGTGAAAAGGAGAATGTTCATCTTAATGGCTTATTCTTATCAACCATCAAACACTATTTCCCACAACAAATTCCCTTCCCCCCAATTATGCTGGGGCTTAGCATTGAACCCAACCAAGTACATATATGAATTTATGCTAAAATCCCTTCTTATATGTATAAGTGCTCATATAAAGTAAACTATCTTGCGTGTGTTTGGTCAGTAAAGCCCAATGGACGTTATAATGGCCCATGCAAAGGCAGTGCTCATTATCTAGATATCCTTCTTTCATATCTCGCAATAGTAATATCGATAGCCAAGTATAGGAACCATTTGACTGATTCTGCTATGATAGAAATAACCTCATGCAGCAGCTAACAGGAACTACCAATGGAGATACAAGCAAATTAACTTTTAGGATTTTCAAAAGTTGGTAGCTTATTGAACCCAACCTTCCACTGAGTAGCGAAATATCAACAGTTTCACTTGAGATATAAGATATTACCTTAACTTGTTAACCCATACAACAGGGTCACATGGTTCAGATATCTGTCTCCATCGGACAGCCATAGAATACACATCATGCCATGACATCGTGTAACGTCCATATAACCTATCATCCAGAGAACTATAGGAAGAAGATGTTTCTGGTGAAGTACTTGTACTACAACCAGCACCACCTCTGTTGTAACTTTGAGGATTTGTTTTGTCCTTTCTTCGATTTTTTTTCCCATATTTTGATGCACCTTTGGTTGAATGTTTCAATTCCACTAGTAGCGATCTCCAAAACTTTGAGACCTTCTGTGCAATCTCGATAGCTGCTAAGCCAGCCATCCTATGCTGTAAAGTCACAGAAATTAACATATCATTAAGACTAGCCAGCTTCAAATGAACTGATTAATTTGCTAGAATAGGAAAAAACTTGTCCATCCAAATTCTCATAGGAGCAACACAAGCCTTAACAGAAAATTCATAGCCTGATTTGCTACTAGGTGGCTGAATTTATCTTGGATTATTTAATGGACAAAAAGCAAAAGGGCCATATTCAAGTGTTTAACAACAAATCTAACTCAGGAACCATATTCCTATAGGGAACCTCGTAAGAGTCACTGGGGCATGTTGTATTTGTTAATGGCCACAATGGGTAGCTGAATTTGGATTAATGGGATATATTTGATAAGGCATACAGACCATAAGGCTATGATTTGAAATATAATTGCAAGTGGATCCATTTCAAATTTATCGACATTGTCAGAAAAACTGAAATACAATATTTGAATTGGAATTTTGAGATCTTAGTTTATTATGGCTATCCAATCAAAACTTTATTGCATTTGAGATGAGCATTTTGAAATACTTGGCTCATAAATATACCAATTCAAATGTAACAACAAATCTCACTAAGGAACCATATTCAATAGAAATATAGGGTATAAACCAATATTTTGCTCCAATAGGGTATAAACCAATATTCAAATCACATTTTGCTCCAATAGGGTATAAACCAATAGTTTCTTATAGTCTATCGAACTGTAAGGCATTTATGTCAACTTCTGCGACTACTAAATAACTAAGTCATAATATAAACTAAGTTTCCTAACAAGCATTAATTTGTTAAAGCAAACCGGAAAATTGTTACTTGGACATGACTATGTTCATATAATGTGTCCACCAAATGGATGTCAATAGTGTTGCGGAAAAGAGAGCATCATGTAGTGAGTTCTCACAACATTTATACTTTACTATGAGATTTAGATGGATATAAACAAATAAAAAATATAAAACCCATAAGTTACCCAAATTCTAGCCATTCATCTGTAAGGGAAAAACGAGATGACTGCAACAATGAAAATAAAATACACTCTTTTGCTCTAACTTTCTTAAACAGTACAAGTTCTCTTGAGGTGAGTTTGTTTGAGGTGTTGAATTGGAATAAAAGATAAAATGGAATTGGTAGAAACTTAATACACACTCTTAAATGTGTACTGAGTTTCTTCCGGTTCAATTTTAATTCCAATAGTGACACAAACAAACACACCTTTAGCTCAACAGCATGAACTATTGGCAGCAATTTTTGTTCGTTTAATCTTGAGTTTTAGTTCTCCTTCTGGGTTGCTTTATTTTTCATTTTGTGGTTTAACTTTAACCTTAGCTACTCTTTTTGTGGATTGGGAGGATACTGGGCAGAAGAGACTACAGGAAAGTGGAAGCATTCATACAGGAAGAAAGTTTTTTGCCAGAATGCATTTACTTATCACATTGATTGAATGCTACAATCATGGAAGTAGTCATTGAGATAATAATATATAAAAATATAGGTATTTTGTTCAATCACGTCATTGACAAGATGGGCAAAACTGGTGATATTTCTAAACTATACGAAACTGCATCGCCTAAGAAGAGTTCTTAAACATAAAGGTTTAAGAAGCAAAATCACACTCAAGAATAAATATGCCCAAATAAAATACCCCTCTATCCCTAAATGATAGGGATGTTTTCTCAATTTAGAAATCTCTTATGAGGTTCCTATTTTGACTAGATTGTGAAAGAAGCCAATGGAGTAGGTGTTTAACTGAAAAAAAACATGACACAAATTCAAATATTAGGCAGCTAAAAATATGGTAATCCAATCACCTGTCGCCTATTGGCAAAGAACCCTGGACAGTGATATTGGATCTTCTTGCCAATAGAATCTGCAACTTGTAGAAGAGATATCCTTTGCTTGTTTAAGGCAAAATCATGTTTTTTATGTTTTCCTTTTCTCAGTGAATCGCGTAAGGGAGGTTGTCTGTATACTTTTTCACAAACATCCTTTGGGTGCAGCATTTTGCACCAATACTCCTACAAATAGAAGAGATGTAACTTCGACGGAAGTGGGAAAATGATACTAGTATATATTTTGTGGATAATCATGTAGAATGAAATTTCAAAACTAGTACAGTAACAATGATGAAGATAAATGGCTATAGATAATTACAAAGAATATATATATTGCAACTCAAGAAAGAAATTGAACTTCATATAATACTATATTGGGTCTCACAGATTAAAAGAACACACACATCCATTATTGGAAAAAGCTTTACAACTAAAGTATACAAAGCACCTTTCAAGTTTAGGGAATGGTAAGGGCTAATATAAAAATATTACGCGTACATATTTTTTTTGGCAGAAGTAACAAGCGAAGAGCTACATACAAATCGGCTATGTGAATAAGGCATATTCATACATCCCTATATTGGGTCATTCCTTCTGTTAATCCCATAAACTCAAGATCCTTTGATATAGTCCCTGTCCAACTCCTTTTCGGTCTACCTCTGCCTCTACGGCCATTTGTGACAATCATAACTTTACATTTTTGTATCCATGCATCTATTGGATGTCTTCATATATGATCATACCATTTCACATTATTGTCCCTCAATTTGACCAACTCCTACTTCCTCCGGATGAGTTCGTTTCAAGTTTTTCCTTGCATTTAACTCCACACAACCCTCTCAACATTTGAGAATACAAAAGTTAACAACAAGATACACCCGACTTCAAGATATATCGCTCCTAATATAACTCCATGTTTTATGCAACAACATAGACTTCAGCTGTGGCTTTGAGATCGCACAAATATTACTGTCTTCATTTCGACAGGTCTTTTGGAAAATTAAAATTAAGAAAGAGTACAGCAGTAGTACATAAATTATCTTTCAACCTTTTTTTACATTATTAGTAATTACTATGTTCTGCTTAAGATAAGTTCAGGGGAACTTTTTTTTTTCTTTTGGATTTTTACAATACTCATTAAAGAAGCGATTGTTAGGCCAATAAAGCATAACATAACATGTTTGGCCAATAAAGCATGATAATTTATTTATCCAATTAATGGATATATACATGGGAAAAGACGCACAAACAAAAAATTCATGCCACAAATTGGGAAATAATACAAACAAAGAACAGAAATTTGATGGCACTTGAGCCAATGGAGGAGGTATGAGATTAAGGTGGAGAAATAATACAATATCAAAATACTGCAATATCATAATACTGAACATGAGTAGCCACCGTCAAAAGATGAAGAAAGGTAAATCAAGATGTAAATATCATTTACCTTGAAGAGGGGATCTATATCGCCATCAATGTCAAACCAACAAAATTCACTGTTTAGCTTTGAAGCTGTGTATAAGGCAATCTCTTTCTGCAACATGAAATACTAACAGACTTCAAGGATGATCCTACAACTTCAGTGATATTACCTAACCGTGTTCAATAAACAAACATTGACTAGCCATGCAACATGATTTTCAGAATGCATATGATTTTCAGAATGCATATTGTTAAGCAATCATTTCTACTTGCACAGGACCAATGAAATGTTTATTTATAGGTTTGCATGTCAACACTAATTTATGAAAAAAAGATATATTGGTATACTTGTCTACACGACTCTATTAGTTTTCTCACAAAACTCATGATACTCTGACCATCTATCTCAGAAACTTCATTTTCAAACTAAAACAAGAACCAATTTGGGATTTCTAAAAAAGGAAAATAACGCTTCAACAGAGGGCTGGAGGGAGTATTAAATTTCTAATTTATCTGTTAATTTAAGAATCTATTAAGAATATGCAGCATTACAAAAACAAGCCCCTTTTAAATTACGCAGATAATTATATGTATACATATATTGTAACTAACAGTAAATCTTAATAACCTGATAAAAGGCTAAACATTGAAGCACAAATTTGTCCACAGAATCTAATTCCAGATCCAAAGCAGCATCGTAATCCTTAACCTATAAAGGTGAAATGTCATAAAGAATTAAGGCACAACACTAATACTAACTTAAACAGCTGGGAAAATGGAAAACCCAACTGTAAACTTTTCAATTGAACAAGAATTGATAAACATCTTCAATTTATACCGCCTCTTTATATTCTCCAATAGCATGATAACATGATGCTCTTAAGTACAGACATTCAATATATGAGCTATCAATTTTTAACCCAGTTGATAATTCCCTGATGGCACTTCTGCAAAGGTCAAGTTGTCATTATTGAGAGTAGATCAGGATATACAGAAGACATTAATTAAGAAAAAGTCAGGCACCTAAAGAAGCAATCCAGAAAAATAAGTAAAACTATGAAGGAGAAGGAAAATGTAGTAAATCATGACATGAAGACCAGTACATTACCCCAAAAAGACTTCATTAGAGATCATGCTATAGTCAAATTGAATATGAGATCAGCATAAAGTATCAAAAAAGAAGATTCAGCATAAAGTCTAATGATCATCACATCAGGTGCCACAATCCAGTCCAAAATCTAATACCGGACATTTCAAAAGTCTTCATGAGCCAATAGATTAAGGACAAATAGATAGGTGTAACAGCACCAATCCATTAGATTAAACTATAACATACCAATATAAAATCCATTCTCTTCATAACATTTCCTTTTTTGGCATTGCCTAACTGCTTAAAGGAAGTCTGCATCATTAACGTCAGCCCTCTCTAGCAAAAACCTACCACATGGCGAACCATCCAAGTCCTCTACTGTTATCAATAGTGACACATATAACGGTGTTGTAGCTTTACAGCTCCATGCAGTGTGCACTATGTGTGCAGTTTCCTATATTTATCTCCAGGGATATATGGAGCTAAAGCTCGCTATATCAATATTCTCCCTTTTGGACTACCATCTTCTCTTAGTTTTTCTTGCATATAATCATGGGCTCTTTTCTCTTTTCCTATCACAAGCAAATAGTGCGTGAAGATATATCCAAATCCTCAAGAAGGAATTGCTATCTCTCTCTCTCAACTATACTAACAGAAGTCAAAAGGTGTTCTCTATCATTTCTTCTCCTTTATATTCCTTAAACACTCTATTCTTCTCCATTCATTACAAAATATATTGTATCCATACTTCTGTAAGGTTTCATAGATTATCCTGATTTTTACTGATAAGAGTGTGCTACACATTCTGGTAATGAGTGCTAACTGCACTATAATAACTATTACCAGCATCTCAACCTACAACCATTATGGAAAACACCAGATCCAATATAATTTTCCGTCACCTATCTATCTTCTTTAGCACCTAATATGGATTGGTACTCCATATAATCACTTGCACTACATTAAGAATAATAGTGGAAGTTGCCGATGGCTCAATAGCCTAGTGGCATATGACCCAACCTTTCATGCAAGAGGTCATGGGTTCAAACCTTGTTGGAGACAAATTTGTCTCATATTATACTCTAACTCTCTATTAGTTAGGAATTTATGTATTCATTGTTTGAAATACATTTGTAATCATAATTCGTCGCTAATTTACAAAAAAAGAATAACAGGGGAAGTTGAACAATGTCATTGAGAAAGAAGAATGCACAGTTTCCATAAACAACCCAACCTATGTAAATGTCCTTGTTCACATGCACTAGCTAGGGTGAACATATTGGAAATAGTAAAATCAATTTTATATATATCTGATTCTCTACTTTCAGATTATTTTAAGATAGTTTAAAATTTCTAACTTAGAAGGCATAATTTCACAATACTCAAACATTGCCAGTTAACTAAAGGAGATGCTTGAAGCTTACTTATGATCTCCAGTGCCATGGAGAATTAGCGCACGCTGGTGATATGCCTTGACAAATCTATAGAACGAAACAATAGTCATAAAGGTATATAGTATAAAAATCCCAGTCACTCAATTTGACTTAGAATATGCACTAAAAGGAACACTACCTCCCATCAATTTGGAACAGATTTTCAAGAGTTTTTAAAGCCTTTTCTGTGTCTGCCAACTCTTGATAGAACTGTTGAATAGTAAGATATGAAAATATCAAATCTGATAGGCTAAAAAGTAACTAAGAGATTAGAAATCTATCAGACATGATTCCATTTAGTGTAATCACAAAAGGTGCTGCCATTAGGGCAGTCCGACTCTGACAGACGAGATCGTTAAACCATGCTTCCATGACAAGCATTCAGTTTGATTTTATAATCGATTAAGATGTGCCAATACCTGTGCTAGGTGAGCCCACGCTTCAATGAAATTTTTGTCAACTCGAATGGATCTCAGATGAGCATCCTCAGCCCGTTTGTATTCACCAAGCTGAGATAATGCTAAACCCTGAAAAGCCAGATCATTAAAAAATCACTAAAATTTTTATTATTATGATCCGAAAGTGCATGTGAGCTTGATTGACTTAATAATAAACTCAACAAGCTGACCAGGTATGTAATCGCAGATTTGTTATATTTATCAAGCTTTACGCATGTAGACAAGTCTTCAACCGCAGCTTTGAAATCCTTATACTTGAAATTCACAATTCCTACACCAACGCATGGCAGAAACTCTTTCATCAGTTCCATTTGACAATAGATTAGGATAGGATGACCAGAAAATATATATTCTCCCTCAGTCCTAATAATATCGTATAGTTCGGATTTTTCTAAAAAATTTAAGAGACTATTCATGACAAGTATGTTACATATTGATCAATGTGCAAAGTTTTGAGATACTTAAAATTTAGAAATACATGCATATGACAAAAAAGTGGGAACTAAGTTGTATGTAACAGCAGTAACTGCAAATCTTCAAGGTCTTCCTGAAAAATATTATGGACATCTGGATTGATACCCTTGGCTGTGCCAAGACCCCTTGGCCCGCCACTAGACATAGCCCAATCAACCACGCATGGCTTGTTCAATGAAGAGCGGCAGACATGAAACTTACAAAATCCGATATTCTTGGAGCATTGCTTCAGCTTTGATAGTCGTCACATGTCGATTTGGGACAGAATGGTCCCCTTATTGGGAATGGTTGGGCCCAATAGTTATTTCAAGGGAGGGGTGATTGACTAATCCATGTGACATTTTCTACTACAATTATAAACCATAAAGTTATTCTAGACTAGCTACTTCATGAACTGGCATTGACTAGGCAGAATGGGAAAAGATCTTTACAATGGATCTTAGCAGCATGCCAGGATTCTTTTAATATCACTTATATGTGCTCAATAGCAAAACAGATGGATAGATATAGCGCGTAAAGTACAGCAGTCCACTATTCAAGTAATATCACATATTAAAAGAAGATAAGTAGATTTTTCACAAACACTAAGAGCATGAATCAGGTAAAGGAGAAACTCAACAAACATGCGGCAATATTTTGTGCAGTAAAGTACAAACCCCTGAAGGTAGCACTGAGTCAAATGATGCCTACATACATTATAAATAAACCATTTATCTGTAACAAAAAATTTGACAATTCAAAATAATCATATAGAAAAGGATAATCTCAAAGTCAGATTTAAAATCCAATTCACTCATCTAACAGCAGTTTGATTTCTAACTCTCAGGTGCATGCATCACTGGAAGTCCTGTAACTACTTTCTTTATTAGAGATAACCAAGTGGTGTGTTAAACACTATTTTGCACTATTTGGGGCTATTGTGAACCTTGTAGGATGCACTATAGCTATATGATGTGATGGAGAGCTCAATTAATATACAGCATGCATTTTTTACTACTATGGTTCCTTCACCATAAAATAAGGATGAAGCACTGGAAAACGTTCATCAGTGGTTGTTGAAGAAATTGTTCAGGGGCGCAAATCACAAGGTTTTGAGGCTATAACATGTTATTAACAACCAATGAGGTTAACAGATTGAGCAACAGCGTTACCTCTTTCATGCAATATGTCTGCTGCATTTTGCTCAAACTTTAAACCTTCTGTCAAATCATTAATTGCCTGAAAATAAAAATAAACACAAAATAAGCTTCTTGCATAACATATAAATCTGCATCATCTTGTTCTTGGCCCGAAAAAGTCCCTCCAAGATAATAAATTGAAGATTGGAGAAGGAATAACCAAAGACCTAAATGTTTAATTCATGACCAGAACATGAATGCACGTATCTTTTCACCATATGCTATAGAAAACAAACATATCACTGTAAGTTGAATAACTTCAATTGTTAAAGATGATACGTGGTATGATGAAGATAAGAATCACCTCAGGAAATTCACCCAAGGCAGCACGTGCCTGCCCTCTGCGTTTCCATGCTTCGCCTGCCACTGGATTTGATTCGATAGCCTATAGTAGCAAGTAACTACAATATGAGACCATATGTACATACTTTATTAATGTTACCAGGCTCATAGAGATGACCACCTTCGAAAAATCAAAAATCGCAGCTTGAAGTTCACGTTTAAATGCATATGCTGTTCCTCTTCCTATAAGAGCTTCAGGATAAGTTGGGTCCTCTTGAAGTATCTGCAATTGACACGATAATGAGAACTAGGATCATTGAGCACGCCGAGCAACTTCAACAAAGAAAAATTAGAGAACCAGTAAGTTATAGAACTTCTCCAAGAAATCAGCTAATTAATTTTAACCTGGTCAAAGATGGATACAGCTTGAGCATAGTTTCCGTCGTTAACCTGCAGCATACAGAAAATGAGATTATATTGTATATCGACGGTAAAAACCTTAACTGTTCTAGATGAGATGATCACACAATTAAGAAGATAAGTTACTGGATGTAACTGCATTTAGAATATCTACTCTCTCTAGATATCCACAGCAACCAGTAGATGTCAGCATTTCACGTGACTAAATACCAAACAGGTTAATATTCATGGATCTAATTATGGCTGGTGATATAAAGAAATCCCTACAACAAACAAGTGTTATATTGAGGTTACTGGTTGTGGTTGCATGAGAATCCTAACAGTGTCTACATATTTGCGCTACCTGATAGAGGTCAGGATTTATGCATCTAATTTTCTAACATTTTGATATTCAAGCATCTAATTCTGATTGTAGACAGAGAGAAACCACTACCAAGGGTAATTTTAGCACAACAAAGTCACTGGTAGTAGACACATTTAGACTGAACTGTCCCTATATCTCTACACCAGGTAGGTACAGATGACATTCAAACAACAAACAAGGCATAATAAAGTATACGGGATGGTGTTTGACCCTTTAGAAGTGAACTTGATATTATGTATTTTAGCTTTTAGTGATATCCCACAAACAAGATTCTACATAACAATGTATGAAGTATGAATCTAGAAACCAGCATAGTAACCACTATTGTTGTTCAAGCCAGCCTATTACAAACTTGTCCTGACAGTACATAGAGTCTCAGTAGATTGCTTTTAATTACCTTAATTCTTAAATCATAAGTATATGTATGTCAAACATTGTTCTCATGTATCAACTGAATTAAATTTAATATACATTAACTCAACCGCCAGCTGAACTGACGATCTTTTATCAGCAAAAGGATCATGCCATCAGAACACTGACCTCTCACAAGAGATTTCTTAATAAGTGCAATAATATAGGGAAACAAGATGGAAACTTTAAGGTGGAAAAGTGGGTAATCTGACAGATTAGTAGATATGTCTAAACTCCCAACTCACTCATATCGTTCACAAAATTGATAGAGATTACTCATGAATTTCTACACTAGCTAACATGCAAATCATGTATAAAGTAAACCTCCATCCTAACAGAAATAATCTATTAGATAGACAAGAACCCAACCTGTGCAATTCCCCTGGACAAACGAAAGTCAATATTTATCGACTTGGTTTTCGATATGCGGCTCACATGTAACTTTTTGTTTTTCCTGGGGTCGTCAAGCAGGTCAGGTTTTTCCCCTGATTGACTGCAAAACTCAGATATATCACTTGACTCGCTAGTCAACTCAGATGACTCGGAATGTGCATCAGATCTATTCTTAAGTCCTCCAGACAGTGCAGATTGATCATCCAATTTACCACCCATATCAACAGTTCCATTCAATTGTCTTTCACAACTTTCATTTTCATGGACACCCAGTTTACTGTTGTCTTTGACTTCATCGACCGACTTGCTTTCCCCCTCAGATGTATTGATTACTTCTTTACTTGTCCCCTGAATACTCCCTCCCTTGCCTTTTATCCGAAGTTCATCATTTTTAATCTTCATGTGGAATTCTGCGACCTTATTCACATCTCTTTTGGCATCAGAACCATCATTCTGAATTTTAGTAGATCCTAATGAAACAGTGGACTTCTTTTCTCTTACTTTGAGATCTAATTTGATTTTCCCGTTACATTTATTGCTTAATTCTTGAGCATTAGAGTTATCTTTATGATAAGACTCATTCGTTATGATAGAACGAAGAGGCATGGAATTCCCAGCATGTTTCTTGCTAGCAAAAGAATCATCTTGTCTTTCCACTGCTAGAAGCTCTTCCAGCTCCAGTAACTGCTTTAGATCAGTAGACTGACGTACAGCATATTCATAACCTTTTTCCCAAACTGTAATAGCTTCTTCCTTCCTTCCAAGTGCAGAAAAAGCACGCCCTGAATAGATAGAAAATGAGGCTCTCAAAAGATTCAACTCAACGGCATACTTCATTGTTCATAAATTAACCATGATGACTAGGTGAAGTTCTTTCACAAAGAACATGGATCATGTTCACATCCAATGATGATATGGATGCTAGATAGTACACTTCTCAGTTCTACAAAAGTATATATTGACAAATTGCTAATAATATTAATAGGTTATTTACCTGTTAAATCTATATTCTCAGATGTAAGCAAAGAAACCCTTCTGAGAGCTTTCCATCACTAATCAATCTGATAAGATCTCAGATCCTTAATTAAGACTGAGATTCGTATGTTTTTTAATTTTATGGTGTCAAATCTCTAATAATCGATGCTAGTGCATCACATGATGATCCCACAGAGCTTATATACATGATGACAATATTCCCCTTATGGCACGATATTTCATAGATAGGATATAGATACGCTGTCTTGAGCGGATGGTCATGGCTGTCTGATTGATAATAATGGCATAAGTACAAGTATTATAATAGCACTACCAACTACAGTTAGTATTGATTTTACAATAAAACACCTCTGCATATCCTGTTACTAAAGCAACGAAAAATGAGCACCAACCCTGAAATTGATTTTCAGAGTCCGTTTCAGCATCTCAAATTTAACAAGTAAGCCTCTAGTGAAATTTATGATGACAGTCATAAGGATGGTCCTTATTTTTACCTATTATCGATGTGAAGGCAGTAGAATATTTGTTTCCCATGTTGATAATTTTATTGCACTTCTCTTACAATGACGGATGAGCAACTCATTTCAATCAATACCACTTTTATATATCATTTTTCTCCTTTCTACAGGATTTGTAGCTGCATATTGGTTTATGTTGCTGACTAAATTCAATATCAAATCAATCAATCTTCACAAGAAATAACTAATTCACATGATTCATAATGGAGAAATTGGATCAAATTAACAAGTTAACCTTTGAGAATGTAGGGTTGCAGAAGTGATGGATCCAGCTGGAGCGCCTTATCGCAATCCTTGATCACGTGCTTGTGAAGCTCCAGCTGGCTATAGCAGAAGGCACGATTACTGCAACTCAAGAAATTGTATGAACAAATACGAAGTTAATCATTCAAACAAACAACTTCCAATTAATCGATAAATTTTGCTAAATAACACTGATCAATGAAATCATGTGAAAAATAAGACTTCCTTTTTTATTTGCCTAAATAGCACAACTACCCTTTGAAATGACTAAGCTACCCCCTAGCCCTCAAATTAATCATGCACCTAATAAATTGACAAAAGCGAAGCTAAACAATAAAACAACTACAAACAAACACAAGAAATTAATCAAGCAGTTCAAAAACGAAATTAATCAACCAATTAAACACCAAAAACTGCAAACAAATAATCCTGCAGCTCAAAAAATCAATCAAGCAGCTCTAAAATTGACTAAAATATACAGTTAATCAATCAATTAAATAACTGCAAACCACAAAGAACAGATCATACAGCTATAAAAATGACGAAAAACGAAGTAACTAAAGCGATTAAAGAAGAAATAAAATGAAAAACAACCTGAGGTCCTGGATGACGTAGGACTTAGCGAGAAGCGAATCGAGGAGACGAATAGCTTTGGACCAGTCCTTGGAGCTGCAGAGCTTCGCTAATTGGATTCTATCAGCTATTGTTGACTCCATTTGCCAAATTGGAGGTTCTATAGAAATGGAGATGAGGATATAGTGAAAAAGGAGAAATTGGGTTGAAATTTGGGGGAGAACAAGAGTCATTTATATTTGGGTAATAAGGCTTATTATCTAGGCTTAAATTGTGCTAGACCCCGAACTTTTCTCATCTGATCAATTTGACCCTTAAACTTTTGAAATCATTCTACTTGCCCCTCAACTATTCTAATTGATCATTTTAGCTATTTTCACCTTTAAATTTAAAATTTAATAATGGACAAAATCGGAATTCAACATATAATATGTTTTTGAAGCACTATAACATACACATGCTTTTCCTTCCAATACTTTCAACATGCATTGGTTTCATAAGGTCCATGTATAATAGCTCAAGTATTCGATCGGATACCACTTGTTGTAAATGTTGGTGTAACACTTTGACCTGTTTCCCTACCTGGCACTCAGCACATTGAATCACTTGGACATTTATCTTGGGTAGGCCTTTAACAATGTCCTTTTGAACTAATCTTTGGAGATTTCGATAATTTGTGTGTCCCAATTTCTTGTGCCATATCTCAGCTTCATGGTTTGTATGACAACTAAGAGCTTTATGTGAGGACCATTGATAGCAGTTATCTATAGATCGGTTGGCCTTCATGAGTAGATTGTTTTCTAGATCTCTGACCTCACAAGCATTTTTGTTGAATTGGACATCCATGCCATCATCACACAGTTGACTAATGCTAATAAGGTTAGCAGTCAATCCCTCAACCAATAGCACATTGTTTAATTTTGGCAAACCAGGGACATTCAGCTCTCCTTTCTCTACTATTATACCTTTAGCTCCTCCTCCAAATGTGAGATGCGATTGTTTGATTGTCTTAATTTCTGATAGATAAGCTCGATTACCAGTCATGTGTCTAGAGAAACCACAATCAAAATACCAGCCTTCCCAAGCAGTGGCCTTTAAAGAAGTTTGTACAACATGTCCTACAGTTTGTGACTTAGGAATCCATACAGTTTGCTTTTTAGGGACTTAAACCTGTCTGGTGTTTTGAGAGTATCTGCTTCTTCCTTTACCATATAACTTGTAACAGTAGGGTGCAATGTGTCCCTTCTTCCCACAGTGATGACATCTCCATCTTGGTTTGGACCTTCTTTTGCCATAATCAGATCCTTGATCCTCTCCATAACCTATACCACTAGTACTCTTATATGGCCTTCCATTTTCTAAAATTTCGTCTAAGAGGTTGGTACTAGAATTCATCATTTTGATCCCCTTTTCCATGGTTTGAACTTTTCCTTCTAGTACACCAACTTTGTGTTTGAGAGCTATGTTCTCTTGTACTAGTTCCTGATTCCATGTGTCACTTTTAGCCTTCTCTGCAGTTGCTATAAGATAAGCTTGTGTAAGTTCTATCCAGCTGTGATAGAGTTTCCCATAATCAGCAACTAATTCTTCATGAGTAATCTCTGTTTCTTCATCACTGTCATCACATTTGTTAGCAACAACTGCTTTCTCCTGATTGGAAACATCTTCTACTGTGATGAAGACAATCACCTCATCATCATCGTCTTCTTCATCTGAATCATTAGATAGAGTGATGCAATAGTTGTTATATTGTCTTTTTAAGTAAGTTGGGCATTCAGATTGAATATGTCCATATCCTTCACATCCTCTATATTGAATGCCTGCTCTGATACCAATTGAAAGTTCTTTATCCACTACGAGTGATATACTAGATGTAAAAATAATAGGTTTAACAGAAAGGAATGACAAGTAATAAATCAACAAAGAGAACTTGGTAACCCAGTTCAGTGCACGAGCACCTACGTCTGGGGGGCAGCCTACCCAAGGGAACAATCCACTATAAGAAAAGAGTCTTACAAGAAGGGACTTACTAGTATGCTAGGCCTTTTATAGGCTCCCTACGGCTATATCTCACACTTTAGTGATTAAGGTTTACACAGGATTCAATGTAAGAACAATCATCACTGTTGTTGAGAGTCAACAATTGTACATTCAGTATAGAAGCTTAAGGAATAAAATGCGTCTACACACAATCTGGCCTAGACAATATAACACAAGTGCTTCAAAGCTTTTTGTGTGAAAGTGAATAAAAGGTATACAGAGATATCTTCTAGTGTAGTGATAAGCTCCTTTTTATACTAGGCCTTCAGTCCTTCATATTGATTTGGTCAACCTTGATTAAATGCACCATGATCGACAAAGATTGAATTAATGCTCATTCTTTATTTGGACAAAGACTGCATTAATAATCCTTCTTTATTTGGTCTTCAGCCGCGATTATGTCCATAGCATAAATCTCTCCTATCAGCAATAATTGACGTTTGACTCTTCTAGAAGGAGATCATTTGATTAATCATGTGGCACAATGCTCCATTGATTTAACGTCTATAATGCATTGTTGCTAACACTTGGTATAGTGAAAAACTTCATCCAACACATGTACGAACACATATACGCATACTTTTGCGGTTGATTAAATAAGGACATATTCTTCATTTTCCTCAATTCAATAGCGTCTCAAAGATAATTTGTGCATGAATTGGATGGAAGTTGTGGAAGAAAAGGTGGTTCATTTTAACAAGCTCATCCTTGGTTTTCTTTCGAAGCGATCGCGTAAGTGTAAACTTGTTCAGAGTTTCAAGTGTTCGTAGGCTATTTAGCAACTCTAGCATTTACATCATAATGATCTTGATTGCACAATCTCTAACATGTTCCCATATCTGTGCTAGAAAGATGTCAGTAGGTTTTTGTTTTTATAGTGTGTTCCATAACTCGCTTGAAACTCATTAATGAGTATTATATGATTACAGATCATGGTGCAAAAGCATTTTTTTCTTCTTTAATCCAAGAGTTAATATCATTGATCTCGCATTCAAGAAAATGCACTCATTGTATGCCAAGTTGATTGAATTTCTTACTTTGCATTTCTAATATTAGATATGAAGCTTTTACTACACATTTTTTGAATTTAGTACTGTGTAGTAACTTTTAATTTTGTCTGAAAGGTTATTTCACATTTTCATTTCAGAAATTAATTGTACCCTTGGTGGCATTGATCTTAACAGTTCAGGCAGGTTAGCTTGTTTATATTCGTCAAGTCTTGATTCTTTTTATTGTAGTTTTTTTTTCAGTCTTCTAGAAATATTTTTTTTAGGGATAAATCTTGTATCAGGATTGAAAGGAGCTCCTAGCATGAGTTTTGACCGCAGAATGTGGTCGACTATTAGTGTCCGAAGCACCCCTTTTCCATTCATAGAGAGAACCCAACCTTTTCAAGTAAGGCATGATATCGATTTGCATAGAATCCAAACAACCTGGCTTTAAAGCCATAGCTTGCTGCTTGCTGAACTATGCTTCTTGATGTTATGGTTTTTTGATGAGTTTCAGTGTGGTTGTCAAAGAGGATAAGGGACTGATAATTGTCCAATTTGCTGATGGTCGTCATGGGCGCACTTTCACACTCGAGGTGCATATTAATGTGACTAATCGTCTGTTAAGAGCTAAATAACTTCCTCTTTTATGTTGCTACTCCTACACGAAGATCATGGACAAGTGTGTGTGTTTTAATTATCCGTGTTTTAAAAATTATTCATAGATGTTAGCAACAAGGAAGTGAAGAAAAAATATTTTTCCCTAAATTTAGTCCTTCATACACACAACTTATAAATTGGTGGGAGATCTTGAAAGCACGAGAACTTGAACTAATTGCTAATTTGTCTTGTGTAGGCTTCATGAGTTCATGTGATAAATTGTCTAGTCAATACCATCTGCTAGTTTTAATAGAAAAGGCCTTAACGTTTGTGAAAAAGGATCAAAACAAGGTAGAGATCATTGTTGACCGAAGAAGATAGCTATTCTCGAGAGAGAAAACAGAGAACTCAAGAGGAAATTTTATTATGGAAAAATGAGAGTTAGATCTCAAGTGAGTATCATGATCTATTTATACAATAGTTGGAATGATCCTAGCCGTACACGTGTTCCAGTATCATCTATAATGCCTAACTGAAACTACTCTTAACTAACTCAAAACTAATAGACTATGTTAGTCGAAGTAGTTGATGGTGGTTGCTTGAGTAACGTGAGATGATCAGCTGTGCTCAAGTGAAGGCATTGTTGTTGTATCTTCACACTTGATACTCGATTTTCTTGAGCTAACTGCACACACTACACCTTGCTACGACTGAATCCACGTGGAACATTCTTCATCCCCCCCTCAAGTTGAGGCTGGAAGAAATCACAACAGCTCAACTTGGAATCTAAAAGATAAAACTGAGGTCCAGGAAGAGCCTTAGTAAGAATGTCAGCAATCTGGGCTCTCGCAGAAACATGGCGTGGCTTGGCTAAGCCAGCCAAAAATTGGTTTTCGAACAATATGGCAGTCGATATCGAGGTGCTTAGTGAGCTCATGGAACACGGGATTGGAAGTGATGTGAATTGCCGCCTGATTATCACCCCATAGGTCAATAAGAAGAGGAATATGCACATGACGATCTGCCAAAATATAGTGTAACCTCTGAAGTTCACAAACTGTCGAGGCTAAAGCTCGATACTCAGCTTCGGCTGAGCTACGTGAGACTGTTGCCTGCTTCTTCGTCTTCCATGACATAAGGAAAGAACCAATGAAGATGCAATACCCAGTGAGAGACTTCCTTGTAGTCTTACAAGCACCCCAATCCGCATCCGAATAACCATGAAGGTCCATAGTAGTGTCAGCTGCATAAAAAAGACCCTTGGAAATTGTACCCTTCAAATATCGTAACACATGAATAGCAGCTGCCCTGTGACAATCACGAGGAGAATTCATAAATTGACTGAGCTGTTGAACAACATAAGTCAAATCCGGACAAGTAAAACCCAAATACAACAGTCGACCAACCAAATGACGATACTTTTCGGGCTCATCAAGCAGAGATGAAGCTGGATCATGGAGATTCAAGTGCGTAAGCATGGGTGTGGGAGCGGGTTTGCAACCAAGCAAGGCAATATCAGTGAGTATATCCAAGGCGTACTTTCTTTGATTGAGATAAATGCCCTCAGAGGTATGAAAAATGTCAATCCCAAGAAAGAATTTCGCCACCCCAAATCCTTGATTGTTAACTCAGCATCAAGGAACCTTTTTATGGCAGCTATGTGCTCCATAGAATCTCCAATGAGTAAAATGTCGTCAACATAGACCAAAAGGGTCGTGAAATGAGTAGAGGTAGAATAAACATACAAACAATGGTCATGCTCCGACTGAATTAACCCAAACTTCTTCAAGGCAGTAGAAAACATAGCATTCAATTGACGAGATGCTTGTTTCAACCCATAAAGAGATTTATGTAACCTGCACACTTGCTTGCTATGAGCAGGAAGAACACCAGGGGGAGGCTTCATATAAACCACCTCATTTAGGTCGCCATGAAGAAACGCATTGTTCATGTCAAGTTGGTGAACATGCCATTTCCGTATCGCAGCCATGGCAAGCAAGAGTCTCACAGTGACCGGTTTTGCAACCGGTGAAAAACTATCTGTGTATTCTTCTCCTTCGACTTGCGTATACCCTTTTGCTACAAGTCGTGCCTTGTACCGATCAGTGGTACCATCAGGCTTCAACTTGAGCTTAAAGACCCATTTCGAGCCAATGGCCTTCTTTTGAGCAGGCAAATTAACTACAAACCAAGTATTGTTGGCTTGCAAAGCATTGATCTCTTCCGACATGGCTTGCAACCATTCTGGTGAATCCTTCGCCTGAAAATAAGAAGTAACTTCTTGCACAACAGAGACATTAGCCAGAAAATCAACATGAGCTACATCAAGCCTAGGATCAGAAATAAAAGGGAAAGTCATGGGAACATGTAGGTATTATACACACAGGAAGGAATATGAAGATGATGCCGAGTGTTAGCAACAAAATCATTGAGCCAAGGTGGTGGTTTCTTAGACCTAGTGCTCTGTCTAATGAGAGGAATAAAAGTAGGGAAAGAACTACGAGAAGCGGGAACAATGTCATAAATAGAATGGGTAGAAGGCACCTCAGAAACATCATGATTGTTATCAAGAGGTACATTCGAAGAAGAAGGGTTATTATCAAGTGGAAAGGTGTGACATGAGGGTATATGTGAAATGTCTTCTTGAACATCTAACATAGGAAGATGAATGGAAATAGAAGAATGCACAGGATTAGACTCAGAGCTGCAAGGAAACACATGCTCATTGAATACAACATCACGAGAAATAAACAGCTTATGAGTAGAATTAGATTGAATAGTTTGTAGCCTTTTTGAACAGATGAATAGCCAAGAAACACAACTATGGAGGATCTAGGTCCAAACTTATCAAGATTGGAAGAAGTAATTGTTGCAAAACACAGACAACCGAACACCTTCATATGAGTTATCTCAGGAACACTACCATATAATTTCTGGAAAGGTGTTTGCCATTTCAAAAGTGTTGTAGGAGTACGATTAATGATATAGGTAGATGTTAAAATTGTTTCTCCCAAAAAATGTTTAGGAATTTTAGAATGAAACATTAAAGATCTTGCAGTTTGTAAAAGGTGTCTATGGTTTCGCTCTACAACTCCATTTTGCTGTGGAGAATAGGCACATGTCCTTTGATGTATGATGCTGAAATTTGCAAACAACTCCCTACATGAGCTATTTAAGAACTCAGTTCCATTATCGGTTCGAATAGTTTGAACCTTAGTTTCAAAATGATTATGATCCATATGTAGGAACTGTTTTATGGTGGCAAACACTTGAGTTTTGTTATTTAAAAGAAAGGTCAGAGTGCACCTTGCAAAGTCGTCTACTATAGTAAAAAAAATAGGTAGTTCCTGAGCCTGTAACAACTAGATAAGGTCCCCAGAGATCCAAATGTAGCAACTGAAAGCTTTTATTTATCTTTATAGAACTCACATGAAATACAAGCCTGTGTTGTTTTGCTAATGGACAAATAGTACACACATCATCAGTCTTGCTAACAAGGTGCCTAAGATTAGAGTGATGTTTTATTGTGCTAATCGGACTATGGCCAAATCTACAATGCCATATGTTAGGGCTAACAACAGATAAAACAGAATTACAAGAATTTTTAATGAGCGAATCATGTGAAATGAACTGCTAGATATAGGCTTCGAGGAAGGAGCTCTCATCAAAGCAATAAATACCGCTGTGTTGCTTTCCTATCCCAACCACTTGCTTAGCGTGTTGGTCCTGTTTGAAGCAACATTTATCAGTGAAATGAAACAATGTATGAGAATTAACAATGGCTTGATGCACAGAAAGCAAATGATAATCAAACTCAGGAATGACAAAACAATTGTGCAACACAAACTAGGTGCTAACCCTTCTACTACATGTTTGATTAACAATTTTTAGTGATCCATCAGGTAGTGAAACTGAAATAGGCTTAGCAAGGTTTTCAAGGTGATAAAACAGACTCCTATTGCAGCACATGTGATGAGTGGCTCCTGTATCTATAATCCAATAATTAATTCTGTTAATAATCTACTGGCCCAGACCAATTAGCCCAACATAATTAGTAGCCTCTTAATATTGCCTAACCCTAACCTATATTATTATTATATATACGTTAGTAGTCTGCCTTATTTTATTCAAGCCAGAGAAATATATTTTATCATTCACTACTGTTTTGTACACCAGTGACCTAGCCTTTTCTTTCGCTTCCTCAATAAAAGAGCTTTGTGCCAAAACCCTATTGAGATTGGAGACTTTTGTAGTTGGGTTGCTGGTGGGCTGATTTGGAGGTCCGATTTGCTGCAGATCGAAGGAGACAAGTCTCTCCTTCGCTCATCGAGAATTGCAGATCGGAGGAGCTGGTCGGATGAGGGAGCCATTCGTTACTGGGCAGATTGGAGCCGTGTGCTACTGCTCGTCGGAGTTGCAGGCTGGGAAGATCGTAGGCTCTGTTCGTCGGGCAAATTTGCTGGTTGCCGGTTGTCGATTGCTGCAGATTGGTCGGAGCTGTTCGTCGAAGTCAATTGCTGCTGGCTGGTCGTTTGCTGCTGGTTGGAGCTGGGCCACTGTGTGGAGAAGAGAGAGTTGACCAGTTGACCAAGATTGTTCTAATTGACCAAGAGTTGACCAGATTGAATTTTTAATTCATCTAGAGCTTAAAAAATCCTCGAGCGGGGTGGGTAAGGTCGAAAATTTTGCAAAAATGTTCCCGATGGTAAAGAGGCTTAATCCCTTTTAAATTTCAGTATTTTATTTCTGTATTGGGGTCCGGATCTGTGTAACCGGTATGGTGTGCTGCTTTAATATTTTGTATTTTTGTTGTTTATCATTTTATGTTGTTTCAATTTAGATTCTATTACTTTGTGTATTTGGGCCATATTGTTTTTAAAATTGATTAAAATTGTTTAATTATGACTTTTGCTAATCAATATGGTTTGGTTCCTTTTGATGGAAAATCTAGTATTTGGTAAAAGCAAATTAAATGTGGTTTAATTCAACAAAAATGTGTTAAAGCTATCACCCAAAACTATGTGGTTGTTGATACTGAGGATAAAATAATTGAAATGAATGAGAATGCATGTTCGACCATTTATTTGAACATTTTTTCCCAATGTGATTAGAAAAGTTGGTAATACTGAATGTGCTAAGACTGTCTGGGATCAACTGAATGCTCTTTATACTAAAACCTCATTGCCCAATAAAATGTTTTTACTTGAAAAGTTTTTTAAATTCAGGTTAGATATGTCTAAGGACATTGATGACAATCTTGATGTTTTTACTAAACTTATAGCTGATATTAAATTGTTTGGTGATAAAAACATTGATGATTATGCTCCCATTGCTTTGTTGAATGTTATACCTGATTCTTTTAGTGATGTTAAATCTGCGATTAAGTATAATAGAGATAATTCTGGGGTAGTAAGAATTCTGGGGAGGTTATGCATGTCAGGGGTAGATCTCAAAACCGGTTTAGTGTGCATAAAAATGGCAATAATGGTAATAATGGCGATTACAGTATGAAGAACACTTATAATAAAAAGGGCAGATCTAAATCTAGGTCTAACATGAAAAGGTGTTATAATTCTCATGAACATGGTCACTTGGTTAAGGATTGCCCTAAGGCTAATAAGAATCAGAGAAATGAGCATGCTAATTTGGTTGTATCTGAAGGTAATATGGGTGATGTTTTTATGGCGAGTAATCTATGTGATTATACTTTATTGAACTCTGTGTTATCTGATTCTGATTGATTGGTTGATTCGGGTTGTACTTTTCATATGAGTCCCTTTAAAAACTTGTTTTTAAACTATAAGCATGTTGATAATGGCTTTGTGTCTCTGGCGAATTCTAAAAACTGCAATGTGTTAGGAATAGGAGATGTATATCTTCGTTTTTCTTCTGCACCTGTGTTTACTTTGAAGAATGTTAGACGTGTTCCTGATTTGCGTTATAATTTGCTTTCATGTGCTGCTTTTGAAGATGATGGTTTGGAGGGAAAATGAAGAAAGGGTGTTATGAAAATTTTGAAAGGTTCTTTGGTTGTTTTTATTATAAAAAGATAAATAATCTGTATGTTTGTCATGTTGGACCTGCTTATGCTTCTGTGAACTCTGTGACTGAATGCAAATCTGTTTTATGGCATAATAGATTAGGTCACATGAGTAATAAGGGCTTAGAAATTTTGTATACAGAAGGTCATTTTGGTAAGGATAAAATGTCCCCCATCCCTTTCTGTGAATCATGTGTGTTAGGGAAGCAACATAAAGTGAGTTTTCCCACTTCCCAATACCCGAATGTGATTAAGTGTGCTGTTGTGCTTGATTATTTGCATGCCGATGTGTGGGGACCCGCCAGTGTTTCTACACATGGTGGGAACCAATATTTTTTTTCAATAATTAATGATTATTCGCGCAAAGTTTGGGTTTCGCTTACGTTTAAATTTGTTTCATTCTTTATCGGATCATAAAAACCCACTTTCTGAAGATCTTTTCCTTTTGAAACAAAAATCTGATATTTTTGAAAAGTTTAAAAACTGGAAGGTGTTTTGTAACGCCCCGCCCCCCGAAACCGGGTCGGAACGTTATTTGATTTGATGGACTGGCCTCACAAACCACCAACGGGTCTTTCCAGCACGTTTTTGTCCTCACTCACGTGCTCACCGGGACACTTCCTAGTGGGTCACCCATCCTAGAATTACCCCAGGTCAAGCACGCTTAACTTTGGAGTTCTTCTGAGTTGGGCTACCGAAAAGAAGATGCACCTTGATGGTATGAGTAGTACCAATCAAATTATATCAAACATATCACATCACTCACTCTGGGCCAGGTATTACATGTTTATTGAAAACCAAACTGGAAAGAAAATTAAAACCCTTAGGACCGATAACGGTCTTGAGTTTTGCAATAAACAGATGAATAACTTGTGTGCTTCTTGGGGTATTAAAAGGCATAAGTCTGTTCCTTAGACGCCCCAACATAATGGGGTAACTGAGAGGATGAATATGACCCTTCTAGAAAAGGTGAGAGCTATTTTAGCCATGTTTGGTCTTTCTAAGAAGTTTTGGGGAGATGCTGTTACTATCGCTGCTTATCTGATTAATAGGTCCCCTAGTGTCCCTTTAGGAGGGAAAGTTCATGAATCTGTTTTTACGGGTAAACCTCTTGATTTAAGTAATTTGAGAACTTTTGGTTATGTAGGTTATGTGCATCAGAAAGTTGATAAGTTAGAACCTAGGTCTAAAAATGTGTTTTGTTGGGTTATCCTGATGGTATTAAAGGTTATAGGATTTGGGCTAAGAGGGAATCGAGGTTGAGAATTATGATTAGTATAGCTGTTATTTTTAATGAAAATGAATTTCCTTGCTTATTTGTGCCCTCTAATGATGCTTCCATTGAGGTGGAGCAATTGCCTGTTCATACTGATCAACCTGAAACTTCTTTGTCTAAGATGAGAATGCATAACCTTGTTATTGTTAAGTTATTGTTAATCAAGATGATACTACTCCAAATGAGGTGGAGCATAATGTGCAGGATAATGTTGTGCCTGTTAGTTTACCTGATACAGGTGTTTTGGATGTTATACATGATAACTTGCATGTTTCTAATGCTGAGAATGCTTCTGATGTTGTGCCTGATTTAAATGATTATCAACTCACGAGGGATAGGTTTAAAAGAACCATTAAAATGCCTGATAGATATTGAATGATTGTAACTTGTCTGAATTTGCTTTTAATGTGTTTGAGTCCGTTGAGTATGATGAGCCTAATACATACAAAGAAGCTTTAAGGTCGAAATATTTCAATGAGTGGATTGATGCTATGAATAATGAGATGGAATCCCTAAGGATTAATCAAACCTGGAAACTTGTTCCTAGACGCCCTAGTTGCTCTGTGGTAGACTGTAAGTGGTTGTTTAAGGTGAAGCAAGAATCTGCTAAGGTTAGATTTAAAGCTACGTTAGTAGCTAAGGAATTTACTCAAAAGGAGGGAATTGATTATGCTGAGATCTTTGCACTTGTGGTTAAGTTTAATACTGTTCGTATTATGCTTGCTTTAGTTGCTCATTTTAATTGGGAATTAAAACATATGGATGTAACTACTGCTTTCTTACATGGTGAACTTGACAAAAATATTTATATGCATCAACCTGAGGGCTTGGTGGACCCTAAATTGCCTGATAATGTGTGTTTGTTAAAAAAGGCCTTGTATGGTTTAAACAATCCCCTAGGCAATGAAATATTAAATTTGACAATTGTATGCGATCTTTGAAGTTTCATAAAAGTTCTTCTGATCATGGCCTTTATTTCAAAAGTGTAGACTCCGTTCCTATATTTCTTTTGATTTATGTGGATGACATGTTGATTGTTAGTCCTTGCTTGAAGTGTATTAACAATGTGCAAAAATATCTTTGTGAGAATTTTGACATGAAAGATTTAGGTGATGCTAAGAAGATTTTGGGCATGAACATCATTAGAGATAGACATAAATCGACTCTTGTTTTAAATCAAAGTGCATATGTTGAAAAGATTTTGAGTAAATTTTCTATGTCTGATGCTAAACCTGTTAATGTGCCTCTTGCTTCTCATTTTGTGTTAAGTAAGGATCAGTCTCCAAGACTGAAACTGAAATGAATGATATGAAGAATGTGACATATTCTAATGTTATAGGTTCTGTTATGTATCTCATGGTTAGAACTAGGCCTGATATTGCATATGCGGTTAGTTGCTTGAGTAAGTATATGTCTTATACTGGTATGCCTCATTGGAATGCTTTAAAGTGGTTGTTATGGTATTTGAAATCGACTGTTAAAGTTGGCTTGAGTTTCTCTAAATATCATGATGGTACCAAGTTGATTGGCATTGTTAATTCTAATTATGCTAATGATAGGGATAATAAAAGATCTACTACTTCCTATGTGTTCACTTTGTTGGTTCCTGCATTAGTTGGAAATCTCAACTTCAACACATTGTTGCTTTATCTACCACTGAATCTGAATATGTTGCTGCAACTGAAGCTTATAAAGAAGCTTTGTGGCTTAGGTCTGTATTGTTTAAAATTGATTTTTTTGATAAGCATGTGGTTGTGTTAACTGATAGTCAATCTGCTATTCAATTATGTAAAAATCCTGTATTCCATTATAGGACTAAACATATTGATGTTAGGTTTCATTATATTCGTGATATTGTTAATAAAGGCATTGTTAGGTTGGAGAAAATTCACTCGAAATTTAATCCTGTTGATATGGGTACAAAGTGTTTGCCTGCAGAGAAGCTCATGTCATGTCAAAGAATCCTGAACTTTGACACAGGTTAGTTGACCCGTACGTGTTTAGAACTCGATGACCTTATGGTAGAGTTCTGTCCCTCGTGGACTTGGTTATTTGTTTTCCTTGTCCCGATTTGTGTACTTCCATTACCTGTATAGTCTTTATGATTTTACAAGTATGGTTTGGCGATCATGAGTTCCTGGATTCCTATGTCAAATGCGATACCTTGGTCCAAAGGTGGAGATTGTTAATAATCTATTGGCCCAGACCAATTAGCCCAACACAATTAGTAGCCTCTTATTATTGCCTAACCCTAACCTATATTATTATTATATATACGTTAGTAATTTGCCTTATTTTATTCAAGCCAGAGAAATATATTCTAGTCTTCACAACTGTTTTGTACACCAGTGACCTAGCCTTTTCTTTCGCTTCCTCAATAAAAGAGCTTTGTGCCAAAACCCTATTGAGATTGGAGACTTTTGTAGTTGGGTTGCCCCTTGGCCAATTGGTGACGCATTGACGGTAGGAATCATTATTGTCAGAAGAATTGAACTAAAACAATATTCAATAACGATGTTGATCCTCAATAACTTCTCAAATCAGCCTTAGTCATCAAAGCCAGAACAGAATACTTACCTGCAGAGTTATCAACGTGCACCATATTTACTAGCTCAATAGAATGATCATTGTGCATTCTAGAAGTCCTCATCAACTTTCCAAAGTCTTTTTAGATCTGAGCCATTGTATGCAGCACACTCTCCATGTTCTGGCTTTCCTTCTCAACTTGATCAAAAGGAGTATCCACCATGTACGCAGTAGTTTTCCCACTGTGTCCATTGTATCTTTGTGACTTGCCTTTGTTCCTCTCATTCCACCATTCAGGATATTCATTCAACTTAAAACAAGTGTTCTTAGTGTGTCCTTTTCCTCCACAATGCATACACTTCGTGAACCTCATATCTTCCCAAGGCCTCTTGCCCTTGTCAACAAACTTCCTCTTGTCAGAGAAGTTCCTAGCAAGCATAACAACATTTCCATCTGTATTTTCCAGAAAAGTTTCTGCTATTTGTGACTTCTTCTCAACAGTAAACACCATGGAGTATGTCTTGTTTATAGTAGGCTAAGGCTCCATCATTAGGATCTGGTCCTTCACTCCATCAAACATACTGGTCCTTGCTACGAAACTGTGAGATAAGAATTAAGATGGCCGAGCTTTACTCTACCTGTCCTGATGTATCCTCATACGAGGCGAATCTGTTAGTGATATATGCCACATAAAATAACAGTACACAAGTAATGGTTAGGAACTGCCTATTACTGTTTCACTGTTTTTTATTATTATACCCGTTCATTTTGACTATGTTCATGAATTTCTTTGGCATTGTAGGCTGAAACGTTGTGGAAGCTTTAACAAATGCACCAAACATCATATCTAGTCTTAGTAGGAGATCCTATATGCTATAGTGATTATACAAATAAGTTACTTTACTTTCTTATATAAACAAGAATGGTAGAGAGATGAATCATCTTCCTTATGTAATTTTATTTAAACCAAGATATTAGAGCATAGAGGACAAAAAGTCATATGAAAGTATGTAATTAATCATCACATGAGCTTAGGCTTATGGAGTGGTTGTTGACCATCGCATGTGGAAATGGGCTCTTTAAGAGGGGACCGTTGACTTTCATCTGGATGTCTTTCTAGGAGATTTGAGAAGAAGGCAAATAGGGTCACTAAGAGTATTTGCAAGATGACTCAAACACCTCCTCATTCTATATATAGAATAGTAAAGTTGTAAAAAATGTAAAAAAATGTAAAATATCGAATGCCCTATTGTATAAAAAATTTCAAATAAATTTCCCACCAAAGTCCACCAAACTTATTTCTACACCCTCCTCAAAAATGTACTTTTTCATTAAAATATTATATTCTTCATTTTCCCTTCAACTTTTCATCTTTGTATCCATCTCTCTCCTCCATTTTGACATTATTCAATTGAGATTGGTGTAAAAATAGGAAACCTGATTTTGTACCAAAATTTAGATCAATCCCCTAAAAATAAAAATAAAAGTTATTTAAGGAGTAAATTTTAGGAAATTATTTGAGTAATTTGGTGCGAATGCTCTAAATGAAGTGATTTGGGTTGGGGTTCCTTTTATAGTGCTTTTTTTTGTAAGGTTGGGCTGTTTAATTAGGATCCTCTTATTGGATCCTTGTATTATGTTTTATCTAGTCCACCTGAGATGGTTCGTGACCTTCAGTTTTTAATACATTGCTTATTATAAAATAAAAAGAATCATATCAAAACAGTTTTATCAGAGGTCGTACTATACAAAAAAGTATCATTCTAGCTCAGCAATAAAGACATTTTATTAGAACTTTAAAAGCTAAAAAACACAGTTTAGCATCCATTAAAGTAGATATGTGTAAGGTTTTCGAAAAAAAATCTCATGAGCGTTTCTTATAAAAACCTTAGAGAACTTAAACTTTACCCGTAAGTGAATTAATATTATTACAAGATAGGTAACCACAGTACAATACTCTATAATAATTAATGGTTATATTACACATCCATTCAATCCTAAATGTGGATTACAACAAGGTTATCCATTATCCCTATCTTATTTTTAATATGTACAAAAACTTTATCTTCAACTTTTTAAAAAACCCAAACTCAATAGAATAACATTAAACTAAAATTTAGTTATAGTAATAGAATTAGCAAAAATATAAATTAGATCAACAAAAAGATTAAATTGGGCATGTCTTGAACCTAAACATGTTGTAGCTCAATTCGCAATGATGTCATATGTTGTGGTGGAGGTCGTGGGTTCAAGGTCGTGGGTTCAAATCCCCTCCCTTTAACATCTACTATTTGTTTTGGTAAAAAACATTAACATAAGGAAGCTTCGTTCTTAAGCGAAATACACTTATTTAATGAAAATTAGATCATTTGTAGGCAAATAGAATTATGGGATCAAGCAAAGTCTTAAAATTACATAACACTCCTAAAATGTCTTAAAATCGCATACACCCACAATTTTGGTTTAAAATTTCGTAAATTGTAACAACGAAATATACACTACTACAAAAATAGGCTTAGACAACACAACTTCGACAACACAGCAAAAAACGTTGTCTAAACATCACTTAGATAGCGCTCCCGCATAGCTCTGTCTAAGTGACACTTAAACAACGCTCATGAAGGCGTTGTCTAAGCATGAGCGTTGTCTAAGCTAAATTCCCGAAATACACTCGTCCAATCCCCAACGCCTCCCCAACGCCTCCCCAACGCCTCCATCATTTTCATTGTGTGTACTTCAGAGCCTCCACAACGCCTCAATCATCAACCTCCCCCCTCCCCTGCTCATCGCCCTCACCACTAGCCTTCCTTTATTATCGTCACCCATGCCCACCCCACCAGCATCTTCAAGTCCCATCGGAACCCCCTCCCCCTCCCCTTCCCACTTCACGCAACCAACAACCTCCCCACCTCGCCGCCAGCGTCAGCCCCTTTCCGAGCGCCTCATCTCTAGACCTCCATAAAATCTCAGGTATCTCTCTCCCTCTCTAATTGTTTTGTTTTTTGCATATCAATTTGGTAAGTTACAACTGCAATTACATACATCTGGAAAATAACTTGTTTGCAGAAATACTTTGCTGGCCACAAGTTTCTTTTTTCAGATCTATAATCAGTTCCAAAAATAGTTATGATTTTTTCAGATCTATAACCAGTTCCAAATATGATTATGATGTGAAATATTTTTATTGTTTGTTTCTGTTTCAGATTGATAATGTTGGGCTCTGTTTTTTGCTCAACATTTATGATATTTTCGTTTTTTTATTTGTTTCTCTTATTTTTTAGATTGTAACCTTCGATTAAATTCTCTTATTTAGGATATTTTCGTTATTTGCTTAGATTGTATTTATTTCTCAATCTCTTTTGGGTTTGAGTGTTTTGTGGAGTTTACATTGGACTTGAAGGAGTTTTGTGAGGGTACAGAGATCAAAAAGGGATTTTTATAGGAAGTGTAGCAAGGGATTTTATGAACTGTTGACGTTTTGATGCATTGATTTAAGTTATAATGAACAATGACATACTAATTCATGTTTAAAATCTTGATTTTCGGTAGCTAAACATTAATAGGTTCACCTTTTATTGATTAGGAGAGTTCTTAATGACCCATTGATTTGGTTGTTCTTGCCAGCAGTACAAGAAGGGTAGATGGAAGAGAAATATGGAATTGTGATATACTATGGTTTGACATCGGTTAGTGTCGAACTTTTCCTCCTCATTTTCATCTCAACATAAAAATTATTGATGACCTTTTCTGAAGCTATGTTTGTTTATCTTGGACACTTCACTCAGTTTCCAATAAAGGTATACAGATTTTAGAGATTTGTTAAGAATCATATTCCAATTCGTAACAGTAGTGGCAATTTAAACTCATCTAAAATTAAATAATTCTTACTATTGTAGTTGGATTTTGTGTGAGTTTTTACATCGATGGAGAGTTGTGAAGATGTACTCAAGATCGAGCTTAATTATTCATCGGTGGCAACACGGAGGAGCTATTCCTTTTGCAAGTTGTATGATGATCAAAATAATATAACGATAGGTGAAAAAAAAGTAAGTTGTTACTTGTCTACTTTTTTTATAGCATTTAAGGTTAGTTTACTTAATTTTCCGAAAGCAAGATGAGAAAAATTGAAATATTGATTGATTGAAGTAGCATTCTCTGTTTGAATGGGCATCATCTAGCAACTCTTTTCTGGATTTAGTTCAAGTGTCATGATCATACAGTAAAAGCTCTTCAAATTAGTTTAGTTATTTCTTTGGGATTTTTTGGATTTAAGTTACTATCCTTAATGTTGTGTTGAAGAGAAATACTATTATGCAATTAGTTTAATTTTTATGATGAAGAGAAATCTGTTTTGGGATTAGTTTAATTGTTACCTTGAAGAGAATACGATTATGCAATTAGTTCACATATTTCTTTTAAAGGATCCCCGAATCTGAAGTTTGAATTGATTTGTTTTGTTGAGTAAGTTCAAAATGAAATGTGAGCCTAATTTGGTAATGTTGAGAAGCTTCTGGCAGATTTTTAATAGGGTTTTTGGCCGGGGACATCATCTACTTTTTACCTATGTCACCAGTTGATCACTCACTTTTTAAAAAGTGTCTCTTTTGGTCAGTCGACCACTTTTCCGGGTGGTCAACTACCGGTCAATTCAAGTGGCACCCATGTGCCTTTAGTAAGGTAAATTTAGTCTTTTTAAGCCGAATTTGGCCCAAAATTTTCAATTAATTACATATTTAGCCCAAAATTTTCAATTAATTAGGTATTTTAGTAAGGTTATTTTAGTCTTTTCAAGAATTGAGTGAATTCTTTTATATGAAAATGGTGTTAGTAATGTGTTTTAGCTGAAGTGGCTTATGCCTCATGTTTTTATTTGTATCTTATGTATCTCCTATTCTCGAGTGAAGCTTCTTTCTTGTAACTTGTGCTTCCATCAATATTGTTAGCTCATAAATCAAGATCTCTCTAATTCATATATGCCTTTCTTGGAGATTTCGAAACATGATCACCCATGTAACTATATAGGTTTAGAATGCAATTTATATGTTCCATGACTCTTCTTCAGGGCCAATATTAGCAAAATAGAGTATAGATTCTGTTTTGACAAGGTATGACTATTAATATGAACATTGCATAAACATTGTTCAGTTTCTGGAATTTGGTTCATATTTTTAGCTTGCATTTATTTTGAATATGCACTTGACTGCCAATATTGTTGTTTGTAGGTTCAATTTAATCTTGATAATCAATCGATTGGACTATTATTCCATCTTGCGACATAGAGGTGCAATATTTTTGCTCTGTTAGTGCCTATATTTTAGCTCATGATTGCGCATTATATGAGCTACTTTTACAAGGACCTTTATTTCTATACCCCCTTTATTCTGAAATTGCTCATGATTGTGCTATATTTTTACTCAGTTATTGCCTATATTTTTGCTCATGATTGTGCAATATTAAGAGTGTGTGGCCGTGTCTTTATGTAAAATTTCACTATCTCTATAGATGATCTGGTATGGAAGTACTCCTGTGTGTCAACTTTTGTCTTTTGAACTACTGAGCACTGACATCTAGAATTTTTTTATTTTTTATTTTTTTATTTTTTTATTTTTGTAAACTAGCGATGAGGTGAGTTTCGAATCCAGGACCTTTTGGTCACTAGCAAGAGCCTTTTCCACTAGAAATGATGATTTGGAAGATCAATGTGACATGTATTAGTGGTGTAGGAGTTCCTTACTTGTAATTACTTCAATATATATATTTTTTGTAGTGCCAAAAGCAGCCTCCTGAAAGTGGTTATTGTGGCTATTATGTATGTTTGTTCATTGAGGAAATCTTAGAGTCCGAGGCAACTATTGTTCCAGCCGCAGTTAGTAACTATTGCTACCTAAGCATATGTCTAATAAATATATAATTATTTATCTTCTTTCTTTTGTTTACTTTTCAGTATGTGAAGAAGCGACGTTACACAAGATTTTCTAATGATAGAATTGAGTATGTTCAGAAGGACGGTGTGGCTACTTGTTCAATAGGTTTTTGAAAATGATTGATTAATATGATTTTGAATAGTGAGGCACTGTTGTAAGGATGATGTTTGGATTTATTGATTGATGAAAATGAATCATTTTTCAAATGAATGAGACTTTTGCATTTTTATATTTTTCATTTTTAATTTAAAGCAGGTATGAAAAAATTTAGCTAATAAAAAGAATTAAAAAAATGGAGCTAAAAGTCAATGTTATTACTCTCCAATGACTAACAGTTTACAAATATTTTAATGTAAGAAAAATCTAACTGTTGTTGTAAGAGCAGCAACTGTACAATCAGTGTAGAAGCTAAAAAATAGAAAAGGCTTATACACACAATATAGCCTAGTTACAAAAGACAACACAATGTGCTATAAAGCTTTTTGTTTGAAATAGATAAAAGGTGTAAGAGATGATTGGCTTGTGTAGCTTTATACTCCTTTTATACTAGGTCATTGGTCTTTGACATCAATGTAGTCAACCTTGAATCATTACTCCATAATTAACAAGGACAGAGTAAATGTCTCATTCTTTCTGGTCTTCAACCGCGTCTCTTGTCCGCAACATAAATCTTGTCCATCAACATTAATTGTCGTTTACTCTTCTAGAAGGAGATGATTGATTGATAACGTGGCACAATGCTATGATTAGCCTCATTAAATGCATTGTTATTAACACTTGGTGTATGAAAAATTTCATCCAACCTTATGCACTAACATTAAGAAATGCCAAGTAGTCACGGGCTTCAATATAAGAGTGTGCTTCTCTACAAATATGTGGGTTCAATCCACGGAAAATGTATGAGTAACTCCACATTTGCTCAAGGGAGGACCTGCTTGTGGGTGGTTACCCAGAGTCTGGGCACTCTTAAGGTGGAATACCCGCTTGAGGCACATCCCGGATATACCTCCTCTATTGGGCGATGGTCTAGCCAAGCGGGGCGCTTAAGATGAGCGTATCATCTTTAAGAAATGCCAAATCATGAGCGTTACATATGCAGATGTAGGCCTGTGAATGAGCAAGCTCGAAAAGCTTGGTAGTATTTGATTCGAAAGCTCGGCTCATAGCTCGATTCGAGAAATCAAACATAGAATAGAGCCTTGATTTTTGATATTTTGCTCTAAAGAGCCGAATAGCTCGACTCGAAGGGCAAAAATGCAATAACATAATATTTAATATATGATAAATATTTATAATAGACCATGTCCATTTATATATGGTCTTGAACTCTTGATTCAGCCCATTCCACCGGTTCAAATTCTTTTTCGGTCATATAAACAAAAACTAAACCTAACCGAACCTAATAATCTAATCAGCCTTTGTCTCACTCTCTCTCAAAGTCTCTCAATTCTTTTCTCTCTAAAAGTATCTCAAGTTCTGGCACATTCTCGAGTGGTTTCTACTTCCCTCAGCCTTCTCAATGTCATATCGGGCGTTATTGTCACTAGTTGAACGTGAAAATTGACCTTTTTATGTTTAGTTGTGGTTTGAATTTGAAATGTGGTTTCGATTTTGTATTGCATGTATTGTATTATGTAAAATGAATGTTTTTAGCTTCGATTTGTGATTATATCCCTGTTTTTTGGCTATTAACATTCCGATTTTATGTTGACTTTTTGTTAGACTTTTGTCGATTATTAAAGAATGCTTTCTGGTTTTGAGAAGGAAAGGGAGAAACTTAAGGGTTTGTTGGGAACTATTGATAGGGTTGGGTTGACCACAGACTGTTGGTGGTCTGGTCTTCAAAGAATTGGCTACATAGTCATCACTTGCCATTTTATTGATAAATAAGTTTTCTGTCTTGCACTTTCTGTTCTGTTTTCTGTTATTCTTATGAGTTCTAATTGTGCTCTTTTAAATTTCAGGAATTACAACTGCAGAAGCGAGTACTTAGATTTGCAAATGTGCCACCACCACACAATAGGATTGCTTTAGCTAAAGAGGTACATAGGGTTAGTAACTCCTATTGCATTAGTTATAAGTTGGCTTCTGTTACAGTAGATAATGCCAGTGCCAATGATTTGTGTATTGACATTTTGAAATCTGACTACAAAGCTAAGTCCAATCTTGTCTTAAATGGTAAACTGTTTCATATCCGTTATTGTGCACATATTATAAATCTGTTGGTAAAGGATGGGTTGAAGAAAATAGAGAATGTGACTAATGTAGTTAGGGATGGTGTTAAGTACTTGTTTGGATCTGAGAATAGGCTGACCTGTTTCAATAAGTATAGGCTTAATTTATAATTGCCTTCAAATAAGTTAGTGTTGGATAACAATACAAGGTGGAACTCTACATATGAGATGTTAAGCATTGCCTATAAATGTAGACAATGTTTTATTAAAATTGCTGAGGAATATGAAAACTTTGAAAAATTCTGTCCTTCTACTTTACAATGGGAACAAGTGCATGAGGTGTAAATTTCTTGAAATTTTCCTAGATGTTACTAATTTGATCAGTGGCAGTAACTATCCAGCAGTCAACTTATTCTTGCTTGAGTTAAGTAGAATTAAGGAATTGATAAATGCACAGTTGGCAAATGAGCACACTAAACACATGCAAAGTATGGTTGTAAGAATGGCAGCAAAGTTTGATAAGTATTGGGCATAATCTGACTTCTTGATTTGTTTTGGCTCTATGATCCTAGATATAAGATGGGACTGATTAGTTTTGCATTTGAATTAATGTACCCTATTGATTATGATTGCAGAATTAAAACTGTTAAGAAAGTTTTCCATGAGGTATATGATCAATGTGTTGATGTGTTTAGTTATGCAAATGATGAAGAGCATGAGTCTTTCATATCTGCCTTCAAATAGCCTCCTTCCTTTGTTGTTGCCTCACAAAAGTTTGATCAATTTATGATAAGAAAAAAGTTTAGAGGGAAGCAAAAATCTGACTTAAAACATTATTTGGAGGAAGCCTGTTATGACAATGTTCCTACTTTAAATGTGCTTGCTTGGTGGAGAGTTAATGAGGGTAAGTATAGAATTTTGTCCAAGATGGAAATGGACATTTTAGGTATTTCCATTACAACAGTTTCATCCGAATCCACTTTTAGTGCCGCTGGTAGGGTGATTGATAAGAAAAGAGCCTCGATGAGAAGAGACGCCATTGAGGTTCAACTTCTTATTGGGAATTAACATTGTCATAACATGCTTCATCCAAATAATGTTCTAAGTCAGATTTTTGCTTCTCTCTAAACTTTTTTCTTATCATAAATTCATAAAAATTTTGTGAGACAACAATAGAGGAAGGAGGCTGTTTGGAGGCAAATATGAAAGACTCATGCTATTCATCATTTGCATAACTAAATACATTAACATATTGATCATATACTTCATGGAAGGTTTTCTCAACATAGTGTACATTGATTCAAATACAAAATTAATCAGTCTCATCTTATATCTCAAGAAGTCAGATTCCACCCAATACTTATCCAACTTTGCTGCCATTCTTACAATCATACTTTGCATGTGTTTATTGTGTTCATTTGCCAATTGTGCATTTATCAATTCCTTAATTCTACTTAACTCAAGCAAAAATAAGTTGACTGTTGGATAGTTACTGCCACTGATCAAATTAGTAACATCTAGAAAAATCTCAAGAAATTCACACACCTCATACACTTGTTCCCATTATAAAGTAGAAGGACATAATTTTTCAAAGTTTTCATCTTCCTCAGCAAATTTCATAAAACATTGTCTATATTTATAAGCAGTGCTTGTGTTATTATTCAACACTAACTTATTTGAAGGCAATTGTAAATTAAGTCTATGCTTATTGAAACATGTCGGCCTATTCTCAGATCCAAATAAGTACTTAACACCATCCCTATCTACATTAGTCACCTTCTCTATTTCCTTCAACCCATCATTTACCAACAAATTTATAATATAGGCACAACAACGGATATGAAACAGTTTACCATTTAAGACAAGATTGGACTTAACTTTGTAGTCAGATTTCAAAATATCACAAATCATTGGTACTGGCATTATCTACTGTAACGTATGCCACCTTATCACTAATACCATAAGAGCTACTAACCCTATGTACCTCTTTAGCTAAAGCAATCCCATTGTGTGGAGGTGGCACATTTACAAAGCTAAGTACTCGCTTCTGCAATTGCCAATTCCTGAAAGTTAAAAGAACAAATTAGAACTCATAAGAATAACAGAAAACAGAAAAGAGAACAGAAAATGCAAGACAGAAAACTTACCTATTAATAAAATGACAAGTGATGACCATGTAGCCAATTCTTTGAACACCAGACAACCAACAGTCTGTAGTCAACCCAACCCTATCAATAGTTTTCAACAAACCTTTAAGTTTCTCCCTTTTCTTCTCAAACACCAGAAAGCATTCTTTCCTAACAATAACCTACTGAGATTTTTATAGTAAGGAGTGTATACCCTCAAGAATTCATTATATACCTTATGTTCCACCATAATGAAGGGATATTTATGAGCTAATATCATATGTGCTGCTAATTCCTTAACTCTATCCCAATCAAATGTAAAAATTTGAACATAAATTTCATCCTCAAAAAGTACAACCCCATATATTGTACAGACTTAACGCCTCCAGATTTGAATGCAAAATCCTTAGGAAACAACTTAAATCTATCAGGGCAAGTAAGTTTCAAATGTTTCATTAAATGAGTGGTGGTACCACCAGGTTGATTTGACATTATTCTGGAACAATGCTTACACTTGTTTTTCTTTACACCACCAGGTTACATGATGGCCTCCATATGTTCCCAGACAAAAGCCCTGAAAGTTTTTCTTGGAGCTGCTTTCTTGGTGGGTTCAGGTGTAGCAACAACCTCATTAGCCCCTCCCTCATTAGTCTCATTAACCTCTGGCTTTACTGTTTCCTTTCCACCTCCAACTCAACCACCCCCAAGTCTGTATCATCACTAAAATTGCTAGAGTCTTCATCAAATTCAGCACCCATATCCTCCATATCATCATTCACACTGGGTTTATCTGAATTCAGACGGGGTGTCAGAAGAGTCAACAAATGAAACACACATGATAAAAATGTCACTACTGAGTAAATACTAACAATTACACACTCAATTCAAAATTTATTATTAGTTTATTACAAATAGTTTAGAACATATAACTTACAACAGTGAATATAGTATAGCAGGCAAAACTTCAATACAGTTTACAAGATGTAAATTACACACTCAAATTACACATTATTACAATTTACAATTACACATTCAATTCAAACCAAAATTGACATTATTAAACTGTTTATTAGTTAACATTATTAAATAAACATTATTATATAAACATTTATTAGGTAAACATGATTAAGTAAACATTTATTACAGATTTGAAACCCTAACTGAACATTCATACCCTAATTGACAATTGAAAACCTAATTGACTATTGAAAGCCTTATTTATTAAATAACTGATTAATGAAAGTAATATAACTAATTTATAATTAAAACCCTAAACCCTAAATTGTTTTCGAAAACTCAACTTAAAAAGTCAAAAGCCTAATGTCAAAATACAAATCAACTAAAAGTCGCAATCGACAAATATTAGTCTCAATCGAAGCCAAATACTCTTTATTAAAGGTCAAAATAAAAAACTCAAACCCTAACTTTAAACAAAGATGTCAAAATCAACAATTAAAACCAACAATTGACAATTGAAACCAACAAATAGGACAAATACGCTTAATTGCAGTCACAAACAAATGAAACTCAAGCATACAACCTAATCGACAAAAGTCAAACAAAAAGTCAACATAAAATCGGAACGTTAATAGCCAAAAAACAAGGATATAATCACAAATCGAAATAAAAACATTTATTTTTACATAATAAAACACATGTAATACAAAATCGAAACCATATTTAAAGTCAAACCAAATAGTCAAACCACATCTAAACATAAAAAGGTCGATTTTCACCTTCCTTGAACTAGTGACAATAACGCCCGATATGACATTGAGAAGGCTGAGGGAAGTAGAAACCACTCGAAAATGTGCCAGATCTTGAGAGACTTTTAGAGAGAAAAGAAGAGACTTTGAGAAAGAGTGAGGCAGAGGCTGATTAGATTATTAGGTTAGGTTAGGTTTAGTTTTTGTTTATATGACTGCAAAAGAATTTGAACCGGTGGAATAGGCTGAATCAAGAGTTCAAGACCATGTATAAATGGACATGGTCCATATTAATATTAGTTATTATAAATATTTATCATATATTAAATATTATGTTATTACATTGTTGCCTTCGAATCGGGCTATTCGAGTTATTCGGCTCTTTTGAGCAAATATTAAAAATCAAGGCTCTATTCTATGTTTGATTTCTCGAATCGAACTATGAGCCGAGCTTTTCGAATCAAATACTACCAGGCTTTTCGAGTTTTCAGGCTCATTTACAGGCCTAGGGGCAACCATGGTGTGTCTTACAGTTGAATGATGAAAAAGCATTATTCTGAGCTAAACTAGTGTTAAGTTTTTCATTCACTTGTAATTGTAACTGACTTCATGTGTTTTTGGCTTGTGTATTGATTGTTATGTACTTATGTTGTAAATTAAGTATGAATTCAATTCTGTTACCAAATCCCAAATCGAATCGAACAGTTCGAAAATATTACCGAATCTCAAATCGAATCTACTTCAAAAAAATAATTTCAAATACGAGTTGAGCATTGATTTTCAATATTCGATCAACTCGAATCGAATCTATATTCGAAAACTTTCAAATCAAATTCAATTCTCTTCAGTTCGGTAGTATTCGGTCGTTCACAGGCCTATGTAGAGAAGACCAAAAGTGACATGACGAAAAATGAATGAACCGATAGAATGAGGAATCTAAAAGTAGAGGTGGACGCTATTTGTTCTCTCTCCTTAAAAGAATGAGCACAAACTATAGATGACACTCGACACACGCGCCATTTGATGTTGACAAAACCCCGTGCGACAAACTCGTTTTTCTTTTCATAAGTACTCCATGATACTGAAAGCAGAAAACCCATAAATATAATAGCAGTCTGCAACTACATACATGACTATAATTTCACAGCTGAAAAACAAACAGGGAGAAACATTTTATTTAATATTACTAGTGGGTAAGCCCGTCTTTAGACGGGCTGGAAGCCCAAATAGGTAGGCAGACATAAGATTCAAGTACTCCAAATTAAATATTAAGAATTTAATCTAGATGATTTCAGACCTTTTTTATTAGGTTTATTTGTTAAATTTTCTTTAAGGACTCAATCAAATAAGATTCTTGTCAAAATCTTAATAGATTTTTAAGTTAAAAAACTTAACTTAATTTTATTGTATGAATCAATTCAAAAGGCCTTAATATTAATTTTCCACATCTATCCATTCACTACTACAGAAATGGGCTTAAATAGCGCTTATTTTTTGTCTTACATAGCGCTTTTTTGAGCTATCTAAGCTCGGCTATGGTAGTTAACATAGCTACAGAAAGGGCGCTATCTAAGGGCATGTACTTAGATAGCGCTCATACTTACATAACTCTCTAAAAGGGCTATGCTAGTCATGTACTTAGATAGCGCTCATACTTACATAACGCTCCAAAAGGGCTATGCTAGTCATGTACTTAGATAGCGCCTCATAGTTGTATAGGGCTCCAAAAGAGCTATGCTAGTCCTGGGTTAAATTTTTATTACACGTTTAAATAGCTAATAAAGAAGCGCTATCTAAATAAGGATTGATCTTGGATAGCTCCTAAATAAGAGCTATTAGAGTCGTTATGTTAAACTTAGATATCTCGTATTTAAGTGCTATCTAAGTCATTAAGCTATTTTTTATTTATAAATTATTATACCAAATTCCTGTGCTAAATACAATATTTTACAAAAGAATGACGAAATTAAATTCATAATAAATACAGAACTTGATAAATAACATTTTCTCATTTTCAATAAAATAATTGTTGATCTGCTATCAAATATATATGTTGGTAACATAATACCAACTAATATCTTAAACTATATAAATAATCAAAATGATTGGCTTCAACTTTTCATTTTCTCCTTGAGAAATCGGTTGAACAAGTATTCCGATCAGTCGATAATAAAGTGGCCACCACCTCCTGGTATTCACATCTTCTTCATTCATGTATTATAAGAGCAAGAAGTGAATCACCACCTCCTCCTGTTGACATCTTCTTTGTTCCATGTCTTATTGTCAGCACTGTCAAAAACAACTTTGGCATCTTTTGATACTGTATACATTACAAAAAATTAATACTAGAACTCGTAAAAATTGTCAAATAATTTACCTTATTGCAAGAAGGAAACATATCGAATTCCGAATAAAAGAGCTTTAATTTCCTACTGGCGAAGTCATAGTTGTGCAAAAGTTGTAAGGAAAAATTTTCATAAATGATCATTTTTGTAGAATAATTGCAGCAGATTTAGTTTTATTCTTACAAAATTAATAGATCCTTAAACATACATAAACATAAATGGCATTCACTAGCTCCAAGTATTATATAAGTATCAAGTGTTTAGGTACCTTGGATCTGCACTTCATCATAATCTTTCGCCTGACACTGGTGATTCATAACACAAAAATTGGAGTGTAATGAGCCGTTTTGATTTATTTCATTATATACAAGTGCCCTGCATGGTGATGGTGATGATGATGATGTTCTTCAAGAATCTTCGTCGGGGGATCATCGTGTTCACTGCCACCGACAGTTTGAACCCTGCATGATATGCTCTTGGGAAGGCATGACAAATTCTCAAAGATTTTGAAGACATTGATAGATGCGGACTCCCTCAGCTTTCAATATTGAGGGAGAAAGAGTTGTGTCACATGAAAATTGACGAACCCTTTGACATTTATCCTCAAGAATTTAAAGAAGTTGCAGGAAAAACTCAGCAAATCAAATCACCCCATTTTGCTAAAGATAAACAGATCAAACGCCGCAGCACATGAAATGTAACATCAGGTAACTCGACTAACAAAAATTTGAAAGGAAATATGTACTCACTTTAATAATGATGCTATGAAAGGCTACATACCTATTATATATTGAAATCAATCAAAATACTATTGCAAACGAGATTACAAATGTATACATACCTGCATAATATATACATCATTGGGCTTGACGGGCAGTCTCATCCTTGACTTACCAATGTTTTGGTTGTACTCGACTTAAGTAGGCCGTTTCTAATTGGTGAGGTGGTTCAACCTTGAGAAGAGCAATATTGTAATGATCATCATGGGTAAAGATTTCTCCTGTGCACTGCCTACCAACGGATAGCCACACAAGAATCTGGAAAAGAACACATATAATCATCGATGAAGTAAATAAATCTTGAAGCCTGTAATCAACATTGCAGAGCAATGAATTCTCATTCTTCAAATGCCGGCCACCCAGTTGAGCTTTGATTACTTAAAAAAGGTGATACATTAAGTAACGATTAAACATACAGTGCATAACTCATAAGCATGTACCATGGAGGCCCATTTCACTGTGTGACCCGCCAAAGGTACAACAAATTAAACACAAGGTACAAATTTTTTATGCAACTTTAGAGTGATGGAGGCTCATTTTAGCAACTCTCTTAGCCTTTTTATACATTGTGTTAATGAGAAATAATTATCAGATAAACAACAACTAAGTCCAACTAATTGCTACTGGGCTTCCAACAATATGCTTCCCATCTAACCATTCAATTCTTCCAAACACATTTTGGCTTACTGCCTTAGCACTTGTGCTAAAAGTCACTGTATAAGATTTCTTCTCATTTGCTTCACTAAAACTCAACAACTCTGGCTCCACTGTGATCTTTACTGTCCCACTCGGAACCATCACGGACACCTTATAACTCCCTGCAGATCCAACGTTAGTCAACGTTCTCGTGTACTTAGCCGAGCTGCCCATTTGTCCTTCGAGATTAACAGCAAACGATGGGTAATTAAGATCGTTAACGCTGTATGTCTTCTTGGAGTCACAGCTAAAGTTCCTTCTTGCAAGAGCACTGATTTGGGGTGAGGAGTAGTTCAATGCACATAGGAAATTAAGATAATCACCAACATTGATATCATACACAAGGCCTGGATCAAGGGCTGCGACAGGGTTCACGTGCCCAGCGCCATGGTCGAATGGCGTAGATGGCTTCCCAGTTGCAATATCTTGCAATTGTCCACCGTTTTTGTATACTGTATAAGCCGTTGTCATTAGAGCTGACCGGATTGCAGCTGGGCTCCAATCTGGGTGAACGCCTTTGAGCAATGCTGCCAAGCCGCTCACGTGTGGACATGACATAGATGTTCCAGATATGATGTTGAACCCCACACGTCTAGCATCCTCCGGTAACCCAGTTGGACCTTCGGAACCTGTCCATCCGGCTAATATATTGACACCTGGAGCTATTAAATCCGGTTTCAGTATCTCCGCTGTAATCGAATTTGGTCCTCTTGAGCTAAATGCCGCCACTACAGGGGACGGTTCGATTCCAACCTTCGTCCCCTCGAAAAATATTGTGACCCTTGGATCATTATCTGATAAAATGTAATTCCTGATTAGATCTCCTGATTTTTCTCCCACGGCTGTAGCTGGAAGCAAATGAGCATCTGCCACCAACTCTTCCCCGTTCGCCGCTGTGTTTGCCAAAACCATCCCAACGCCACCAGCTTCTTTCACTACCGAGCCCTTTTGGACTCTAGCATTTATCCCGCGGTCACATAAGACAACTTTACCCTTAACTTTTTCAGGAATCAAAGAACCCATTGTGCAAAGATTCCCATTGGTGGTGTTGCTTACATTGCCAGCATAAACAAACGGAAGCATTTGATTAGGCAAAGCTTCTCCTCGGAAAAGGGAAACTCCCGAGATGTTTTTCCCATTTCCGAGGCTAGCGGATGCAGGAAAATCCCGGTCTAGTGTGCCTGCACCAACGGTGGTGATCCACGGAGCCACATTAGACAAGCTGTACGAACTGGGTCCCGCATTTCCAGCCGAGCAAGAGACCAAAATACCCTTCTCCATTGCAGCATATGCCCCAATTGCAACACTGTCTCTGTAGTAATCCGACATGCCACCGCCTAGTGACAGCGACAAGACATGAACCCCATCGGTTATGGCCGTTTCCAACGCTGCCAGTATGTCGGAGCTGAAGCATCCTCCTTGCCAGCATACTTTATAAACCGCCAGTCTGGCCCTTGGAGCCATCCCACGAGCCGAACCTGGGGCGTAACCGAGTAAGCTAGCCCCGGAAACAACCGACCCAGCTGCCGTGGACGACGTGTGGGTCCCGTGACCATCATCATCCCTTGGAGATCTTGATTCCCTCGATTCATCAACAGGCCCCAAAGTAGCTTCATACCCTTTGGCGAAGAAACGAGCACCAATCAACTTCCGGTTGCAACCAGAAGTAGTAAAATTGGTGCCCGTTTCACAGGCGCCTTTCCAGGATACCGGAATAGGACCCATTCCGGTATCATCAAAACTCATACTCTCCGGCCAGACTCCTGTGTCGAGAACACCCACTATAACTTCCCCAACACTTTCCGAGTCGGGGAAGTATTCAGCAGCCTTATCAAGCCCCAGAAACGACGGAGTACGAGTTGTATGCAACTCGTACCTCATCTCCGGAAACACACCCAAAACTCCGGGCTGAGACGCGAGTTTATCGGCTTCTTCCACACTAATACTGGTGGAAAACCCATGCAAAGCGTTGGTGTAAGTGTACAACATTTCACCTGAATCGGACACAGATCTGAGTGACGACTCAAACAACTGACCATGTTCGTCGAAGCTCAGAGGCATTACTGATTGTGCCATGTGGACAATATATGTCTTCTTTTCAGAAGCAGCCAATAATTGGCAAAAACCCAGAATCACCAAACTAATCACAATCCGGTTTGTGAACTCCATTTTTTTTTCTTCAATGGAAGATCAAAATAAGCTATGAAGAATTAATGAAGTAATATCGACGGATATGTATATGAGGAGTAATCTTATAAAAGTATAGAAGTATTACTATAATCAAGTAATCAAGTATTCCCTCCTATTCACAATTTATGTCGTTTTCGTTTTTGCGTGTAGAACTTTGACCATCAATTAATTATTATTCTTTAGTCCAAAAAATATATAATTTATATTGATAAATTTATATTTAAGAATATTTTCATAAAAATAAAACTTTATATTTTTTATAATACAATGTGTTAGTTATTGACAATCAAAGTTATTAGGAGGTTATTTGAGTGGTACAGAGGGTTGGGGTTGGGTGAGTCCTTTAAGATGATGGTATCACTATTTTATATTAGTACATCAGGTTTATTTAATATAATTTCTCGAAATGTTTTAAGGTGTCAATTACTCTTTATTCATTAATCGAATAAAATGTATATAATTAAAATCGCTCTTTAAAAATATCTATTCATAACATTCCTTTTCTTTCAATTTTTTTATTTTATATATATAAAAAGTAATTCATAATTGAATTTGAACCTCCAAAATTGGGAAATTTTATTTAGATGTGGTAGGTATTTCTAATAAATAATAATAATAAAGAATGACTGAAATATCTGTCTATTCCCATTAAAAAATATACAAAGTTGCCCTATTTATGAGGGTAACTGTGTAAGTAGGAAAACCGTGTGTATATGTGCTTTTATGAGCAAATGAAATTGATAGTAGTGGCAATACAGCTGTATGAGGTGTGAAGTGGGCAACACTGTTTTTTTATGTGAAATTATAAGTTTGCCCTCAATCAAATTTTTTCGGGCAAATGGCTTCTAACATCATTTACGTTTGAAAAAAGATCAATTTGATCACTCATGTTTCAAACCGATCAAATATGATCACTAAAATACTGATAGAGTAACCCGAATGAGACACTTTTTTTGTAAATTAGCTATGATGTGAGTATCCAGGACCTTGTGTCCATTAGCAAGAGCCTTTTCCACTAGATTATTCGATTAACTCGAATGAGTCACTTTTTAAACTTTAGTGATCATATTTGGTCTGTCTGAAACATGAGTGATTTAATTAATTTTTTTTCAAATGTAAGTGATTTCGGAAAGGATTTATCCTTTTTTCACTATGCTTCCCAATAAAAGGATAAAATCGTAATTACATCCCAAAACTTTACTGTTTTAACGTGTATATAACAGATCAAGTGTGAAATGTAGGTGGGGACTGGGGAGAGTGAGAAGATGGGTACAGTTCTTTTTGTGTTTGTGTTTGTCGGCTTTTTGAGAATGATTGCTTTTGGACAAAAGCCAGCCTTGATTTGCAATTAAGTATACAATCTTAATCTAGACATGTGAGTTTCAATTGATTTTACCAAATTAATATACTTTCTTACAGTACTTTTTTTGGTTGTTTTTTTCGTGAAAAAGTGTCGAAAACACTATAAAAATATTCACAAAAAAATATTTAAATATATACTTATCAGCGATAATTGAATCCGAAACCTCTTGAAAAGTTGATGAATCACTTTTATTGTTCACACTAAAAAATGTAAGATATCGGGTTTGATATCACTAGGCTAGAAGTCTTGGATGCCTCAAAACATTCACATATTTCATACTACAAGGAAAAAAAAATGTAAAAATTTACCAAATATTAGATTTTTTATCTTCAAAACTTTTTTCAAATACTATATTTATATTCTCCTCAAACCACTTTTATTGTTTACACTAGAAAATGTAAATGTTATAAATAATAAAATAGAAAATTTGAATTTGTGTTAAAAACTAAAATATAACATATAAAATTAACAAAATGGTATAAAAAGTGGATCTTAGGAAATTTTCTAAAAATAAAAAGTGTACGTCTAAAATGTGAACTAAAAAAATGGAGAAGAATTGTTTAATATCGTTGCAAAGTTTCATGAAAATCTCGTAAATGATTGATCTGAGAGTATGACTAGTTAGTGACTAGTGACGACTATGACGTATGAGTCTATTATCCATTAAAGTTTTAGTAGAGAATGGCATCAAAATTTAGCTAAATTTCATATATTGATCTAAATATTTCTAATATTTCAAATAGGTATTTTGGATGTATTTTTCACCCGTGAACTTTGAAATAACATAATACTTTTATTTGGCTTTTAGATTGTGTTTTAATTCTTTTGTCCGTCTGTTCAGTCGAACAAATATTTGTTTCAAAAAAATTATACTCCCTCCTTCCCAATTTCTTATTTCACTTTCTATTTTCGGAGCCAAAATTTGAAATTTTTGACCTTTAATTTTTTAATAGCCGATAAGAAATAATATAATCAAATTGGATATTGTTAGATTCAATTTAATGTATATTCTTGAAATATCCACTTTTTATAATTTTTACATGTAAAAAGTTGGAGATATTTATGTTTTAAGTCGTGTCTCGAAGAACGTGAAAAGTCAAACTGGAACAAGAAAATGGGAAGGAGGGAGTATATAAAAAAGATTAATGTAAAAATTAGCTTTTAAATTTATATTTAAATATATTTGAGTGTTTTAAACAACTACTTCAAAATTATACCTGATAGTTCCGGTCCCAATATGTGTCCTTCACTTGCTGATGTTACAGGATGCGTGTAACGCCCCGCCCTGTAACACCGAGTCGGAACGTTATTTGATTTGATGGACTGGCCTCACAAACCATCACGGGTCTTTCCAGCACGTTTTGTCCAGGTCAAGCACGCTTAACTTTGGAGTTCTTCTGAGTTGGGCTACCGAAAAGAAGATGCATCTTGATGGTATGAGTAGTACCAATCAAATCATATCAAACATATCACATCGCCCACTCTGGGCCGGGTATTACAATGCGGTGGGGAGCTAACTTGTTGAATATGACTTAATGAAACTTTGGTCTGTCTTGTTGAGATGGTGCGTCTAACTTGAGGTTTAGACCTTCTACTTCCGCTTAGCCAAATCCGATTGTGAGGTGATGGGATCCGTCGTATCTGAAAGTGTGGTCCTTGTGAGACCACAGACACTCCGACGATCAAGTCAGTAAGAACACCGTTCAGGTAAGACAAATATAGTATAATCTAGGGAGTATTCCGAATTAGATTACCTTTTCTGAATGAAAAGAATTGGCTATTTATAGGGAAGAGAGGAGAGAGAATATGTTGTACCTCCCTTCCTGGATATGAGACGCGTGTGCGGCTCAGATGGGTAAGGGACCTCCAGGGCCTTGTCCGTACGATCCAGCTGTGGATATCCAGCTCTCTTAGGCATCAAGCCGTACCGTATGATACAAAGAGCCCTAGTGCATCAGATAAGTCCAATAAGGCCCTAGTCCATCATTGCCCCCTTATCTCTTGTTGTATAGGTGATGAACTTGTTACTAATTCTTTTTCCTTTTTTTCTTTTCTTTTCTTTTTCAAGTATTATAATCGATAGCCTAAATTTGACAATTGATAGTAAATTCCTTAATATTAGTTGCACAATTAATAATTGATAAAGTACAATTATAATTTTAGTGTGTAATATTTCAATGCTAAAATATTTTGTGAATCATTGATTGACCATTGTTAGTGTTCTAACGTTCATATTATTAATATTCAGAATGACAATGAAAAGAATCGCAACTATCGATTCTTTTCTTTAAAAGGATGGATCTAAAATTACAAGAACTACAACATAGGTCACTAATGTTTCACCTGTTGCGAAAAATAATGAAGATATTAATATAGAAAATGATTATCAATTATTATGACAGAGTAAAAGATCGTAGAGTACTTTTACGATAAATTTTATAACTTTTATTATGTAGTTTTTGTTTAACTATCCAAAGATTTTTATTTATAGTTTGGCCCCCTGAATTTTCATCCTAGTTTCGCCCCTGGGCAGAATACTCATGAATTTTATGCGTTTCTGGTATCTCTGTTTGAGATGAGGTCCGAAACCTGATGGTCTCAAATCGGGTCTCGAATCACAGAATTCATGGCAAAAAAACACAAGGCTTTTTCCATACCAAAGGTTTCTCAACACCAAATCACAACCAAATCATCTTCACAAACAACCCGAAAGTCTACTCAATACCAAAATCAACTCGAAATACTTCTCAATATGAATGAACTGAAAATCACCGAAATACCAAACTTTAAGGAGTTTTATCATATGAGACCACTCACCAAATCACACATACGATCAACTAACAGACACACATAGAACAAAAGCATATGACAATAACAAATTAAAACACATAGCATACATATCATAGAGAAGATAAATCAAGCATCCTAAGTTCACGCTTTATCTTATTAAATTGATCTTCGGCTAAGGGATTAGTGAAAATGTCAGCTAGTTGGTCATTTGCGCGTACAAATTTTAAATCAATATTTACCCTTTTGAATGTGATCACTAATGAAATGATGTTGAACCTCTATGTGCTTGGTTCATGAATGTTGGAATTGATTCATAGCAATGTTAATCACACTCATGTTGTCACAATAAACCGGGATAGGTTCGAACTTATGCCAAAATCTTCTATGTTTTTTTTCATCCAAAGCATTTGGGCAACACAATCACCTACAGCTACGTATTCGGATGCCGTGGTTGATAATGCTACACTATTTTGCTTCTTACTAGACTAAGAGATGAGACAAGGTCCAAGAAAGTGGCATGGCCCACTTGTGCTTTTCCTAGCAAGGGAGCAACCTTAAAGTCGGCATCGTAGAAGATCAAAACTCTTACGTCTATGATGAAATAGGCCAAACTCTATCGCCCCTTTGACATATCTAGGTATCCTTTTAACCGATTTTAAATGGGATTCATTGGGACAAACTTGAAATCTAGCATATAAGCATACAAGAAACATAATATCGGGCCTAGATTCCATATGATAAAGAAGGCTACCAATCATACATGGATACATAGTTTCATTCACGCACTTGCCTTGTTCATCCTTATCAAGCTTTGTAGTCATTGCTATAAGAGTTCCAATAATTTTAGCATCCATTAAGTCGGACATTTTGATCAACTCCTTTGTGAACTTGTCTTGAGATATAAAGATGTCATCATCAAGTTGCTTAACTTGTAGTCTGAGAAAGAATGTAAGCTCTGTTGATTATCATGGGGTTGCAAGACACAATGAAATACAATAGTTCATATGTCATACAACCCTAATTCGTTGATCGTTAGAACTTACACAATGAAACTAGCTCATAGAAGTATATGTTTAAAGGTAGTGTGAATATGCTACAAATAACATATAAAAGAGTAGTGCTACAAAGTTATACCTTTGAAGCGTGAGCGGAAGCTATGTCAATCTTTAAGCGCTTATCCCCACACCTTGCTCCTTTGCTTTCTCTTGGAGAAATGTCTATCACCAAGGTGATATGAAACTACTATGAAATAGTCCACACCAATACCTTAGATAGCAATAAGACACACTTGGACTAGTGTGTGTTATTGAGGAGTATGTAGTCTTTACTACTATAGCAAAAATGTAGAACTAGTTCTACACTCTACACTTAGAGTTTTGCTAGAGGGTTGAGGTTGAAGATGAAGTGTGTTTGTTTGTGTTCTTGTGTTCTCTAGCAAGAGATATGCAAGACTTAGATTGATTTCTTCACATTCAATATCATCTTATGATATAGAATGGATGATGAAACATATTGCACACTAAACAAACACATTAACCATCCATATGGTTAATGCCTCTTGGTCCATGGAAGATGCTCTTACAAGAGTTCTTCCCAAGGGATACAAAGCCTTCCCAAGGCATAAAGTAGCCACCAAGATGTCAACTCCTCATAATGATGAGATTAGTTAATTAATCTTAATTAATTAATTAAATCATATCTTGTTTAATCAATTCATTAATTAATTAAATCATTTCAATAAATGATAATATATAAATATATATCTCACATATATATATACATAAACCCTAAATAGTGCGTCCGGAACTAATTCCGGGCGCACCATCGGTTCGGTCGGGACACGATCTCGATCGAACCGAAATTCCTCAATATGGATCAAATCCCTTATTCACTTTCGGGTCACTACTCGAAAGTATCTTCGGTAATTGTTATGTGTGTGACCTCATAGCCCGAGTAACGAAAGCATCGGGATTCAACGTATAAGACCGTATACTCGAATCCCGAAGATCATCGTGAGAGCCTAGTCTGCCATTCGATGACCCCCGACATTATCTCGGGTGAGACTACTGATAGTTCAGATAACTATCGGTTGTTGAACCGTACATATAGATGATATAGTTCACGGGCACTAATTGAGGAAATTGACACATCAATTTCCAACACTCCCACTTGCTCTTGGACTATTACCAATGTCTTGGATGTACATTTGTATCCTTGTCACATGATTCCCTTTGTCCTCGGTTTTCGTCATAGGCTAAAGCAAGAAAGCGTGTCGCCAACTCCTATGACATAATTTCTCGGAACACGAGATAGTCTCACTCCCGTTCATAACGGGTGAATTCATTAGTCAGACTCACTCTCCGAGTGGCCAGGAAAAACCTTCCCTGTATGCCTATGTAACGCCCCGCCCCCGAAACCGGGTCGGAACGTTATTTGATTTGATGGACTGGCCTCACAAACCACCACGAGTCTTTCCAGCACGTTTTGTCCTCACTCACGTGCTCACTGGGACACTTCCCAGTAGGTCACCCATCCTAGAATTACCTCAGGTCAAGCACGCTTAACTTTGGAGTTCTTCTGAGTTGGGCTACCGAAAAGAAGATGCATCTTGATGGTATGAGTAGTACCAATCAAATCATATCAAACATATCACATCACCCACTCTGGGCCGGGTATTACAATCTCCCCCACTTAAACACTCAACGTCCTCGTTGAGCCCATCCACATCCACACCCACGTCCACAGGACCGTACCATCCGTGTGAGACTCATATCACAATTCCGGATGGCTCCTCTCTGATACCATTTGTAACGCCCCGCCCCCGAAACCGGGTCGGAACGTTATTTGATTTGATGGACTGGCCTCACAAACCACCACGAGTCTTTCCAGCACGTTTTGTCCTCACTCACGTGCTCACTGGGACACTTCCCAGTGGGTCACCCATCCTAGAATTACCCTAGGTCAAGCACGCTTAACTTTGGAGTTCTTCTGAGTTGGGCTACCGAAAAGAAGATGCATCTTGATGGTATGAGTAGTACCAATCAAATCATATCAAACATATCACATCACCCACTCTGGGCCGGGTATTACAACCAGGGTGGACAAAGACCCTACCAATGCATCACCGATCATCTCACCACTACATTCTGTTGGAATATCCCGGGGTTGCAAGACACAATGAACTACGATAGTTCATATGTCTAGAAAACCCTAATTCGTTGATCGTTAGAACTTACACAATAGAACTAGCTCATAGAAGTATATGTTTAAAGATAGTGTGAATATGCTACAACTAACATAATCAAAGAGTGTGGCTACAAAGATATACCTTTGAAGCGTGAGCGGAAGCGATATGATCTTCAAGTGCTTATCCCCACACCTTGCTCCTTGCTTTCTTCTTGAAGAAATTTCTATCACCAAGGTGATATGGAACTACTATGAAATAGTCCACACCAATACCTTAGATAGCAATAAGACACACTTGGACTAGTGTGTGTTATTGAGGAGTGTGTAGTCTAACTACTATAGCAAACTATAGAACAATTTCTATACTCTAACACTTAGAGTTTTGCTAGAGGGTTTGAAGATAAAGTGTGTGTGTTTGTTTTTGTTCTCTAACAAGAGTTGTGTGATACTTAGCTTGATCTCTACCCATTCTATATCATCTTATGATATAGAATGGATGATGAAACACATTAAACACTAAACAAACACATTAACCATCCATATGGTTAATGCCTCTTGGTCCATGGAAGATTCTCTTACAAGAGTTCTTCCCAAGTATTACAAAGCCTTTCCAAGGCATAAAGTAGCCACCAAGATGTCAACCATTCATGATGATGGAATTAATTAATCTTAATTAATTAATTAAATCATATCTTATTTAATTAATTCATTAATTAATTAAATCATTTCAATAAATGATAATATATATATATATCTCACATATATATATATATACATAAACCCCAAATGGTGTGTCCGGAACCAATTCCGGGCGCACCATCGGTTCGGTCGGGACACGATCTCGATCGAACCAAAATTCCTCAATATGGATCAAATCTCTTATTCACTTTCGGGTCACTACTCGAAAGTATCTTCGGTAATTGTTACGTGTGTGACCTCATAGCCCGAGTAACGAAGGCATCGGGATTCAACGTATAAGACCGTATACACGAATCCCGAAGATCATCGTGAGAGCCTAGTCTGCCATTCGATGACCCCCGGCATTATCTCGGGTGAGACTACTGATAGTTCAGATAACTATCGGTTGTTGAACCGTATATATAGATGATATAGTTCACGGGCACTAATTGAGGAAATTGACACATCAATTTCCAACACTCCCACTTGCCCTTGGACTATTACCAATGTCTTGGATGTACACTTGCATCCTTGTCACATGATTCCCTTTGTCCTCGGTTTTCGTCATAGGCTAAAGCAAGAAAGCGTGTCGCCAACTCCTATGACATAATTTCTCGGAACACGAGATAGTCTCACTCCCGTTCATAACGGGTGAATTCATAAGTAAGACTCACTCTCCGAGTGGCCAGAAAAACCTTCCCTGTATACCAGGGTGGACAAAGACCCTACCAATGCATCACCGATCATCTCACCACTACATTCACATAAGACCCAACGTACCCCATTACCACCAGTAACGGATGGGTCCGGAAGTAGTCAAAGCCTCATGCTCACGTAGCATGAGAATGATATGCATGTAGATCTCAGAACCTCTATCATATGGCTCGTGTGAAATATAGGACACAAGATCTCTTCTATAATTTCACAACGGTCACTGTCCAGTACCATGTCAAGACTCTCTTGACAATGAACCCATGTAATGATTTGGACCATCCTTTTGACTTAAGAAACAAAGTCAAACGAATCATTACACACTAGTTTGGTTGTGTCCGTTCCCAAAACGCTGGGACACACCACTAGGGACAATGTAATCACCACAGTTCTTGTCTTGAAAAAGGGGTTCCTTAGCCAATACACGGACGAGGTGATACTTCCTGAGGACATGCTTGGACTTATGATGAGCCCTGGGTTCCTTAGCCTGTGTTATGGCTCCAGTGTTATCACATAACAACTCAATTGGACCATCAACGCTAGGAACTACCCCAAGCTCAGTCATAAACTTCTTAAGCCAACATGCCTCCTTGGCTGCTTCAGAAGCTGCAATGTACTCGGCCTCCGTAGTAGAATCTGCAACTGTGTCCTGCTTGGAACTCTTCCAACAGATGGCTCCACCGTTCAGGCAGAATACAAACCCGGTTTGAGAACGAAAATCGTCTCGATCGGTTTGGAAACTGGCATCGGTGAAACCTTTTGCAATCAACTCCTCATCTCCGCCATATACCAGAAACATATCCTTAGTCCTTCTCAAGTACTTAAGGATAGATTTCACAGCGGTCCAATGGTTGTTGCCTGGATTCGCTTGATATCGGCTGGTCAGACTCAGAGCGTACGATACGTCTGGTCTAGTGCACAACATGGCATACATGATAGATGCTATGGCTGAAGCATACGGGACTCTACTCATGTTCTCCTTCTCGACGTCAGTGGTGGGGCACTGACTTTTGCCGAGAATAGTGCCAGTTGTCATAGACAGTATTCCCTTTTTGGAATCGATCATATCGAATCGTCTCAGAACCTTATCAATATAAGTATCCTGTCTCAGGCCAATCAACCTATTGGCTCGATTCCGATATATCTTGATTCCAAGGATATACTGCGCCTCTCCTAAGTCCTTCATCGAGAAACACTTACACAACCATCTCTTGACTGACTCAAGGAGTGGTTTGTTGTTTCCAATGATAAGTATGTCATCTACATACAGGACTATAAATGCAATGTGGCTCCCACTTACCTTCTTGTATACACAAGCATCCTCCTCATTCTGAATGAAGCCAAATTCTTTAATTGCTTCATTGAATCGGAGGTTCCAACTGCGAGAAGCTTGCTTGAGTCCATAAATGGATCTCTGAAGCTTACATACCTTCTTAGGTCCTTTTGGACATGTAAAGCCTGGAGGTTATGTCATGTACACATCCTCCTCAAGGTTTCCATTAAGGAAAGCGGTCTTTACATCCATTTGCCATATCTCATAGTCATAATATGTGGCAATGGCTAAGAGGATCCGAGTAGACTTGAACATGACTACCGGTGAGTAGGTTTCATCATAGTCAATACCATGAATTTGTTTGAAACCCTTCGCCACTAGTCTAGCCTTGTAAACATGGACATTTCCATCTTTATCAAGCTTTTTCTTAAAGACCCAGTTACACTCGATAGGTCTAGCACCTTCGGGTAAGTGAAGTAATGTCCAGACATCATTCTGGTACATAGAGTCTATCTCGGATTTCATGGCTTCAAGCCATGACTCGCTATCTGGCCCTTTCATTGCGGCTCCATAAGTATAAGGCTCGTCGTCTTCTATCAAGAAGGATTCCCCATACCATCTATCGGGAACATGACGAGTCCTACTGGATTTCCTAAGGGTCGGTACTTCTTCAGGAGTTTCATCTACCGTGGATCTAGGGTCCAAGATAGGATCCATCATGAATGGAGGATCTACTTCTTGAAGTGAGCCTGCCGAGTTCGTTAACTCAACTTGCTCATTTGATGAGACACTTGGGTTCAATAACCCATCTCTCTCATTCAATGAGTTTCTTGAGCTCGACAACTCAACTTGCTCATTAAACGTGTCGAATGAGTTCATTAACTCATTTGGCTCATCATCTTGAACTTCTTCAAGTTGTACCGTATTTCTGACATTTCCTGATAAGAACTCTTTCTCAAGGAAATGTGCTGTCCTAGCCACGAAAATCTTATTTTCTGGCTTAAGGTAGAAATAATACCCTTGGTTTCCTTTGGATAACCAATGAAATGGCACAAGTCAGCCTTTGGGCCTAGCTTGTCTACGTTCAATTTCTTGACGTAGGCCAAGCAACCCCAAACCCTGAGGAAGCTAATCTTGGGACGTTTCCCAAACCACATCTCATATGGTACTTTCTCAGCTGACTTGGTTGGACAATTATTTAAGGTAAGTGCGGCAGTTTGCAACGCGTAACCCCAGAAGCTGACATGTAGGTCGGTTCGACTCATCATGGATCGCAAACTGTCTAACAGAGTGCGATTCCTCCTTTCGGACACACCATTATGTTGTGGTGTTCCGGCCGGTGTGAGTTGTGAAACAATTCCACAATCTCTAAGATGAGCGTCAAACTCGTGGCTCATATATTCGCCTCCTCGATCGGATCGAAGAGTCTTAATAGTCTTGCCGAGTTGATTCTCTACTTCATTTTGGAATTCTTTGAACTTTTCAAAGGCTTCACTCTTGTGCTTCATTAGATAGACATAGACATAACGGCTAAAGTCATCCGTGAAGGTAATGAAGTAGGGAAAACCACCTCTTGCAGGAGTGTTCATTGGACCACATACATCGGTATGTATTATCCCCAATAAATCACTTGCCCTTTCACTCGTTCCAGTGAAAGGTGATTTGGTCATCTTGCCCAAAAGGCATGATTCGCATTGGTCATATGATTCAAAATCAAGTGACTCAATAATTCCACTTTCGTGGAGTTTCTTGATGCGATTTTCATTTATATGACCAAGTCTGCAATGCCATAGGTAGGTAGGATTCAAGTCGTTAGGCTTGTTCCTTTTAATATTTACGTTATATACCTCATGGTCCTCATCTAGTATGAAAAGACCATTTTGGTTTGAAGCTTTTGCATAAATTAAACCATCACGATTAATAGAACATATATTCCTTTCCATAAGGATGGTAAAACCATCATTGTTCAAAACAGATATGGAAATAATATTTCTAAAAATAGTAGGAATACAATATACATTATTTAAAACTAAGACCATCCCGGATGGTAGTTTTAAATCTATCTTGCCCACGGCAACTGCAGCAACCTTTGCTCCATTGCCTACCCGCAAGTCCACCTCTCCCTTCCGAAGGGCTCTACTGTCATGTAGTACCTGCATATTTCGACAAATATGAGAACCACATCCTGAGTCAAGTACCCAAGTAGAGTTATTGGAGGTGATGAAAGCTTCAATAACGAATATACCTGTCGGAAGAGTCCCACTCTTCTTATCTTCGAGGTACTTCTTGCAGTTCCTCTTCCAGTGACCAGGTGTATTACAATAATGACACTGGTCAGTCCCCTTAGGACCTTTACCCGGAGTTTTGGAAGTCTGGGCCTTGACTGTTCCAGTCTTGGCCTTTCCCTTCCATTTCCCCTTGCCTTTCTTAAAGGCCTTCTTGTTCTGAATCATCAGAACAGAGGGAGTAGGGGTAGAGCTCTTCCCACCCTTCAACGCAGTATCAGCCGTGCTGATCATGTTATGCAACTCCGACAACGACTTATCGAAGTCATGCATGTTGAAGTTCATGACAAAGTTACCAAACTTGTCAGGAAGGGAACGGAGGATTATGTCAACAGCCAAATCCTTGGAAAACTGAGTTCCCAAAGACTCAAGTCTCTCGATGATCCCAATCATCTTGAGAACATGAGGACTGGCCTGTTGACCATTGGATAGTTTGCAATCCATGAGGGCACAAACAGCTTCGTACCGCTCATTTCTTGCCCGCTTCTGGAACATCTGTTCCAGTCTGCAGTACATGTCATATGCTGCCACATTTTCGAACTGAATCTGAAGATTCGGTTCCATGTTGGCCAGCATGAGACATTGGACATCCAATGCATCGTCCACGTGTACATCATATGCACCACGTTCTAGCTCATCGGCATCCTCATGGGGTGGAGGAGGAAGTTCTTCCTTAAGAACATATTCGACTCTCTCGTGCTTGAGAACGATTCTCAAGTTACGAGACCAGTCGTTGAAGTTATTGCCATTGAGTTTACACTTCTCAAGTGTAGATCGGAGTGAGTTTGAAGTTGATTTCTTAGCAGTTGCCATCTAAAACATGCGAGTATGAAACGACGTTCAGTTTAATTTATATGTAAAACATACGATACAAGTAAAGCATGCTTGAAACAATAATACGAGTACCAACAACCCCTCGAAGTGTACAAGTATACCAAGACCCCACGGACTTGGGTATGAGCGGCACACGCAATCATCCTCATAGTCCAATCCATGGGTAAGTTCTACTAGACTATCATATATCAATCATCCAATGATTATATATGACTCTTGGCGTCTATCACTAGTCGTTTTAAGACACTATAGACTTCCTTTGCCAAACGGGCCGGTTCGATGGGCTAACCTGTAGCCACGTTTTAAGCAACCTTAGTTCACCATAAAGGGATGGATTACATTTGCCGGTTCGATGGGCTAACCTGTAGCGCATGTAATCCCATTGCCTCCTATTCCTATGAATCAAAGTGCCCATCTAGGGATGATCCACCCGAAACGTAGGAAAGTTTGACAACTTTGAACTTAGGTTTGGCAAACACTTAATTATTACGTGGAGGGGTTTAGATTAAACATGTAATCCACATTTCATGCATATCACATAAGGTATACATATACTTCAAGAAAATATATGTAAGCATGAAACATGGCATGAATAATAAACACTTTAAAGGGACGTGATATGGCCTAAAAGACATTAAATAAAACTAGTCTAACTAGTTCTAAACTAAGTCCTTGGTCTCCGTCTTCTTGGACATCGCCATGCTCCAAGTCCATCTCTTCATGTCTTGTTACATAATCAACTTTCGCATTAAATGGCACATGCGCCGCGAAAAAGAAATAACAATACAATAATTTAAAACGACACATGCGTCGTATTTCAATATCAAGGACAGTACGCAGACTGTATTTCGAATAAATACTAGGCCATATCAAATCCCCATTCCATTTAGACTACAGTTTATATATGTATAACACATTATACATAAAACACATAAACATGCTAGGAATGGAATAAAACACACAAGCAACACACAACTCACACACATACTCACATTCAAATAATGTGAATCGTAGTCATATATGCATATCATAACCTTTAGTTGTCCAACAACTAACATAGCCAATTATCGGAAGTTTTACCATAAGTTCAACATTTTGAACTAATAACCCAATTACATTCAAAGAGACTTAGCATAAGTTTAAAGTTTGAAATTCATAATAACTCAAACCACAAACTTCCTTTCGATACTCAATTAAACAATTTAATTAGTACCGATAGGATAAAATCAACACTTTGACATACATGCTAATTTTAAACTATTTTAAACTTCTCAAAGAATGTTTTGGACTTATAAGATTATTTCCAAAACAATCTCTAAATCACCCATAACAAACCGAAAACGTCCATAATCATCAAATGACTTTGGACTTAATCGATTTGTTTTGTTTCGAAATCATCAAATGACTTTGGACGTGCATGGACGCGTCCAGGGGGGCCGAACCAGGCTTTGGGCCAAGGCGTTCCTTATCCAGGGAAAGCCGAGGGTGCGCGTTCCAGTGGAGCCGTGTCCTTGGCTTGCCTGGACTCACGCGGAACTTAGGTTTTGTCGGGGAGGGTTTTCCGAATACGAAAATCGGCTACGGTTCATATATCGACATATATACTATATGGTACTACTTTAAACACTTCTAGAACATGTTAAACGTGTAATATAGCTCATGATACCATGTTGGAATATCCCGGGGTTGCAAGACACAATGAACTACGATAGTTCATATGTCTAGAAAACCCTAATTCGTTGATCGTTAGAACTTACACAATAGAACTAGCTCATAGAAGTATATGTTTAAAGATAGTGTGAATATGCTACAACTAACATAATCAAAGAGTGTGGCTACAAAGATATACCTTTGAAGCGTGAGCGGAAGCGATATGATCTTCAAGTGCTTATCCCCACACCTTGCTCCTTGCTTTCTTCTTGAAGAAATTTCTATCACCAAGGTGATATGGAACTACTATGAAATAGTCCACACCAATACCTTAGATAGCAATAAGACACACTTGGACTAGTGTGTGTTATTGAGGAGTGTGTAGTCTAACTACTATAGCAAACTATAGAACAATTTCTATACTCTAACACTTAGAGTTTTGCTAGAGGGTTTGAAGATAAAGTGTGTGTGTTTGTTTTTGTTCTCTAACAAGAGTTGTGTGATACTTAGCTTGATCTCTACCCATTCTATATCATCTTATGATATAGAATGGATGATGAAACACATTAAACACTAAACAAACACATTAACCATCCATATGGTTAATGCCTCTTGGTCCATGGAAGATTCTCTTACAAGAGTTCTTCCCAAGTATTACAAAGCCTTTCCAAGGCATAAAGTAGCCACCAAGATGTCAACCATTCATGATGATGGAATTAATTAATCTTAATTAATTAATTAAATCATATCTTATTTAATTAATTCATTAATTAATTAAATCATTTCAATAAATGATAATATATATATATATCTCACATATATATATATATACATAAACCCCAAATGGTGTGTCCGGAACCAATTCCGGGCGCACCATCGGTTCGGTCGGGACACGATCTCGATCGAACCAAAATTCCTCAATATGGATCAAATCCCTTATTCACTTTCGGGTCACTACTCGAAAGTATCTTCGGTAATTGTTACGTGTGTGACCTCATAGCCCGAGTAACGAAGGCATCGGGATTCAACGTATAAGACCGTATACACGAATCCCGAAGATCATCGTGAGAGCCTAGTCTGCCATTCGATGACCCCCGGCATTATCTCGGGTGAGACTACTGATAGTTCAGATAACTATCGGTTGTTGAACCGTATATATAGATGATATAGTTCACGGGCACTAATTGAGGAAATTGACACATCAATTTCCAACACATTCACATAAGACCCAACATACCCCATTACCACCAGTAACGGATGGGTCCGGAGTAGTCAAAGCCTCATGCTCACGTAGCATGAGAATAATATGCATGTAGGTCTCATCCTTGGACTACAAGACGGCTTTTATTTACGAAAACAACTCCGGTTTCATCTAGTTTGTTTCTAAAAACCCATTTAGTACCAATAATAGTTCTATCAACCGGTTATTCAAAGAAATGTTGAACTTTACACATTTGAAATTGCTCTAATTCTTTTTGCATAGAAATTACCCATTCTGAATCTTCTAAAGCTTGGTTAACGGTCAAATGAACAACTTGAGAGACATAGGCACTATGGAAACACACATTATTTAAGGAGGATCGAGTGGTTACCCCCTTAGAGATGTCACCTAAGATTTGCTCGGGTGAATAGAATCGTTTTGTATTCCTTGAGAAGATCTTCATGAATTTTCCCTTGTAAGTAATCGTCCACATTTTGCACTTCTTGTGTTTCCTTGTTTAGCTCCCACATAATTTGAGCATCATCTTCAAGCACTTCAACGGTTTTCTCATCAACTAGGTTGGAGCCACTTTATATCTCATTCCATGTAGGCTCATCATCA